>OY755040.1:25774202-25831702 GCA_963576565.1 Aspidapion aeneum | reverse complement strand
AGACAGACAGACAGACAGACAGACAGACAGACAGACAGACAGACAGACAGACAGACAGACAGACAGACAGACAGACAGACAGACAGACAGACAGACAGACAGACAGACAGACAGACAGACAGACAGACAGACAGACAGACAGACAGACAGACAGACAGACAGACAGACAGACAGACAGACAGACAGACAGACAGACAGACAGACAGACAGACAGACAGACAGACAGACAGACAGACAGACAGACAGACAGACAGACAGACAGACAGACAGACAGACAGACAGACAGACAGACAGACAGACAGACAGACAGACAGACAGACAGACAGACAGACAGACAGACAGACAGACAGACAGACAGACAGACAGACAGACAGACAGACAGACAGACAGACAGACAGACAGACAGACAGACAGACAGACGGCGCAACAAAAAAGTTTCAAAATCATCTGAAACGCAAAGATATATAAAAATTTTTGAAATCGGAGCAACTTTTTTTTTCTCGAAAAAATTAGGATCACCATAGCTCACACTACTATAGTATAGTATATGTGTGAGCTAAAAATAAAGAAGTTGTTAAGAAGTTATGGGGAAGAAGTTTAAGTTGACAAACCTAACAATCGGGCCTAATTAAACACTTAAACACCTTAGATCTTGGTAAAATGCGGACATAGAGTGTGGTAACATAATTTACATAATTTGATTATAATAAAGAATTTTTATTTTCAGGCTAAGATGACATACAATACGTAATTACAAGCCGATGATTGCTATGTCATCTTACCCTACATAGTAAAAATTTTTTGGGGTTATCTGCGACTTAAACATTTTTAGGTTATGTTAATGATTCTTTGATATTTATGACTCATATTTACCACAATTCGTATAAAATTAGTTAAACAAAACAAAAAATTTACCTGATAGATATTTATTGGCACAAACACTTATTAAAATAATATTTTCGAGTGATGAAATCAAGTAAATGTACATTACATGCAAAGATCGCAATCGCCCGGACTTCAATTTTTTAAGTAATTAGACCACCTGTGAGCCGACGTGAGTTCGATTTCGTGCTTGCGGCGTGTATATATCTTAATAGATATCGCACTATGTTGTCTTATCTAAGCATGTCATCTTAAGCACAATTCCCCTACTAAACTAATGATAATTGTGCTTTTATTTGATGATTTTTTAATGTCTTGAGTATTTTTGTCCTCGTCCGAAACACCCAAAGTTATAAAAAAAAAATTGGATGCAACCAAAAAGATGTTGTTTTTTACCAGAAAAATTGATCAAATCATCATAATAGAATTGCAGTAAGTGGCATGACATGTCCATTTGAGACATTTAGTGAAGATTTTGTAAATACATCCCTACCCTTAAAATTCGGGGCGGATCTAGGAATTTCATTTGAGGGGGATTTTTTGCGTTTTGCATTGTCACCAAGAGGAATGAAACAATTTGCCATCAAATCAACCCACTGTCGACCAGATTTGCCGCCGGGCCAAGTCGCCGGCGCCGTAGTGTCAGTATGTAATTTTAACAGCTGTTTAGAGTTCCGGACCAATGCAATTTAATATTTAATAATTACAAAAAAAAAATCAATGGCGAACCGATATGTCGTTGATTTTGATTTTGAATTAAACTTGAAAATAATTATTAAAATGAAGAGTTCAAAATGGCGGATTTTCCATTTATGAACCGAAATGTATCAAATAATTTGGCCCTTTGGGGTGTGTCAGGTTCGGTTCGGTTTAAAAATTAAAATGGCGGAAATTTCCATGTATGAACCGAAATGCATTAATTTTGAAATTTAAGGGTGACTGTTATGATTTTATGATTTAATACATATCAGTTTATAAGTGGAAAAGCCCATCATAATCAGCGACCTTTCGTAGCCCTCCGGATTCCCTGGCCTGGGCCACTTGAGATGTTTAATTTTCAGACCCCCAAAACCGAATGCCACGACCCACAGTGCGGACTCCTGTGGGCAATATTCGAGAAACTGAGGTTACATTTTAAAAGTTTTAATATTGCAAAAGTATAGATAAATGTCCAGTTTATCTATAATCATAACCTATTTTTTAGTCACACTTGTGAAAGTGAACAAAATAAATAGTTAAAGTCGTTATTTTAAAACAGGTACAAAAAAATCGTATAAAATACCTATCAGAAAATTAATTTTACTGGTTCTGCGTTTAAATATAAAAATTGTTTTTAAAATTTAAAAGTACTACAGTGATATATATTTACGCTATCTGTTTAAATAAAATTTTGTCAAATTGACGTCTCGCTTTTAAAATAATTTAAATAAAACTGTTATGCTTACAAAAAAAAAATTAGGATCACCATAGCTCACACTACTATAGTATAGTATATGTGTAAGCTAATATTTTTTAAATTTTATTAAGGTTATAAAAAATTGCAAAGATTTGCAAGGTCTGATATATATCCTAAATATTAGTCCAATGAATTAGCAAAAAGGTAGCATAAATATTTTTTGCTACTGGCTGCTACTAAGGGTGCTGTATTTTTTTAAATAATATATTTCAATCCTAATAATTTATAACACATTGGTTACCACCCCGGTTGAGAGGCCTCACATCATCTCCTGTTTAGGTATACCCTTAAAACCAGTCTTGCCGCCATTTGGACAAATATAAAATTGTGACAGCTCCGAGGGGTCATCGGCACCCTAAAATTTTGTACAGCGTCCAACAGGACTTGGGTCCTGACGTGTACTGTTGGGTCCTGTTGAGTACTGTTGGGTACTGTCGTGTACTGTCGAGTACTGTTGGGTACTGTCGTGTATTGTCGAGTACTGTTGGGTCCTGTCGGTGTACTGTTGAGTACTGTCGTGTACTGTCGAGTACTGTTGGGTCCTGGCGGTGTACTGTTGGGTCCTGGCGGTGTACTGTTGGGTCCTGTTGAGTACTGTCGTCGTGCCTCGCCCTCAAAAAACATGCGAGCAAAAAAAAAAAAAAAAAAAAAAAAAAAGGTCATCATCTTTGGGGAACCGCGCCGCGCTCACAATTCTTGCGACCAAAAAAAAGGTCATCCTGGGGAAGGCCGATAGGGCCTTCGCACGTTTCATATATGAATGAACCGAACCGCGCCGTAGAAATTTGAACCGCGCCGTCTCCAAAAAAAAAAAAAAAAACAAAGGTCATCCTGTCGTTTTGCATCTACGCCACTGTTTCGGGTGAGAGGGTTGTGTCGCGTACTGTTGGATTCTATCGTGTACTGTTGCGTACTGTTACGTACTTACGTACTGTCGTGTACTGTTGGGTACGTGTACTGTCGAGTACTGTTGGGTCCTGTCGTGTACTGTCGAGTACTGTTGGGTACTGTCGTGTACTGTTGGGTCCTGTCGTGTACTGTTGGGTACTGTCGTGTACTGTCGTGTACTGTCGTGTACTGTCGAGTACTGTTGGGTACTGTCGAGTACTGTTGGGTCCTGTCGTGGTACTGTCGAGTACTGTTGAGTACTGTCGTGTACTGTCGAGTACTGTTGGATCCTGTCGTGGTACTGTCGGGTACTGTTGTGAAATTTGTACAGTACTGTTGAAAGCTGATGACCCCTCGGACAGCTCTCATCAACGTCAAAAATGGCAAGCAAGGTGTCAAAAATGGCACTAAATCTGGAGAAGATATGAGGCTTATTATTCGGTGATCGCGAGTGGTTATAGGTGATAATAAATTTTAAAAAAAATACCCAAAATATTTGTCGTACTAAGTCACCTTATACTACTGTGAGCAAAATGGAAAATTAAATATTTTAGAATCGCATATCGTATTGGCCGTTTTTTGTCAATGGGAACGCACAAAAACAATAATTTGAGGTAGTCAATAAAATTATAAAAATACTGCTATCAGTCTTAAAATATATATGCCAAAAATTATTCTGGTGTTTGTGTGGGCAAATATTTTAAAAAAATATAGTTTTTTTGCACTTTGGAGATCAAAAGTGCGCTTTTTATCACAAATTTTAGGGATAAAGTATCACTTTTTATCCCGTGGATAAAAAGTGACGTTCAAAGATAAAACGTAAAAATGGGAAGTCTGTTTTTCTTGCAAAATAATTTTAATAAAAACGAGGCCCAAAAATGACTAAAGTATCTTTTGAGCACTCGGCGAACTGTAGCTACATACAATTTTTTCTTCTTGGGATAAAAGTGCCACATAAGTCCCTAAGAAGATAATATACTATTTTATCACTTTTTTTTTACATTTAGAACGCATAAGCATAAAACATTCAGACTTGTTAAATGAGTGGCCTCTCACGAAAATCTGAAGGTGTTAAATATTTTCAAAAAAACTCAACCCTTGTTGGGTTTAGAAGAACGTTCTGACAAAAATAACCAAATTCTAAATAAGTAATCATTAAATTTTTGCAAAAGTCTCAGTCTCAAATGGAAGCTATCGGGACGAAACAAAATTTATTTTCAAAACCGTTATTTCGAATGGTTAAATAAAGCTATTATATCTGAGAAATTTTGTTATAAAACGGATTCAGAAAAATCAAAAAATACAGCTTCGGAAACAGAGGCCGTACCCGGACCGAGTCGTGGACGGCCTAAAACGGCTTTCTTAGAATCATCTTTAAGAACAAAGAAACCGAGGGCGCAATGTGTGTGTGTATGGTAAAAATAATTAATTTTGGGGTTGCTAATTTAATTTTTCTGGAAGGGACTTAGCCCATGAATCCGAATAAAAAAAATAATTTTAGTTTAATTTCTAACACAAAAGTAAATTGATCTTTATTTTTAACGTAACTGTAGGTTAAACTAAATGTACTTTAATTTATTTTTTAAATATTTTAAATAAAATGACATATAAATATTTTAAAAAGTTTTACTTATTTTAACCTTTACCACATACCTTATAAAAAAATTAACTTTTTTGAAAAACAACAAAGATATTGATTATTGTCCAAAAACCCTATTTTTGTCCGCACTGTGCGACCCCCAAAAACCCACCGTCACCTTCACTGTTCTATTGATCAATTATCGCAAACCCCGAAATTACTTCGTTTTTTGCAGGGTCAGCATTCACCAAAGAAATTTAAGGAACCCGTTAACCTAGTTTTTGGCCTAGGAACCCAGGACAACGAACCCATTACGATGTTTATGTAATTGTTTAGACTAAATTGCGTCAACCAAACATTCCACAAGCAATTTAAACTTTGGGGCGTTTTGGGAAGAATCGTTACAATATTTTAGCTGGATTCAAAGTTCCGTAAAGTAAGCGGTATGAAGTAAGAGGGAAAAAGTAAGCAGTAAGCAAAATGATCCAACCGAAATATTTTTTATGTGGTTATGTTAACTGTCAAATGTCATAAAAATTGCTGTTCTAGAGTCGGCCATTATCTTTCTGTTTGGCTATAAGAAAGGGTAATGTTGTATAATGTCAGTCAACGAATGCTCACTTTCTTACCTCATTTTAATTAAAAGATAAGCTAATATTTTAAAAAATATTTAAAAAAACTTTTAAACATCACTACAAGCTACAGAACCTCAAAATTAAAAGTACCACATAATAAATTTTGGTTAATTCGGAAATTCAAATTTTGCGGGTTTTTACACGGACACATTTTTTTTTCTCGTTGGCTCTTTTTTTTTCTCGTCGGCTCTGATTGACAGACGTGCACGATGTGCCGTAAGCCGCAATGAATTAAAATAAACCATTCTTTGCATCTTACTTTTTACTTTGTACTGTGAACTACAGCGTGTTTATAGTATAGTTTATTTTCGTCACGTCTTACTTCTTACTTCATGCTGGTTACTTTGTTGCTTGTTTTCTTTCAGCCTTTGGTCGCGGTAAGCGGACAGTAGAGGTATTGAAAAAGTAACAATTTGTTATTCGAGTGCCCGTTACTCGACAAATAACGAAGTAACGAATACCGATCCGAAAATTAAATGATTACTTTCATTACTTTGATTCCTTCGATTATTGTAGTATGCAATAAACACTCCAAAGTCGGTAATCCAAAATCAGGGATTAGCTATGATAAATTAAGTAACTGTAAAAGGTAACAATAAGAAAAAATAGGACGTAACAATACATTTTTTAGTTTTGTTGTTTTTGTCCAAACTTTTTGTATATTTTTTGAGTCCTCGTCTAAGATTGTTACTTTTGTGTTTTTATTTACTTTTATATTTTAAGTATGTATTTCTTTGTATGTAAGGCATTAGATTTTTAAAACAAAGTTGTACACAGAACAAAAATGTACCTACAAGTAATTGAATACAGTTACATAAATCGATAGTAACGAATATATAATATGATTACTTTGTAGTCGAGTAACGATTCGTAACGAGTATTCAAAAGTAACGAAAATCAACACCTCTAGCGGACAATCCGTCGCGTTTTGACTAGTTTTGTACAACCAGAGTATTTAAATGACAGAGTTGGGCAGATTACTTGAAAAAAGTAGTGCAGTATAACTACTAACTACTTTTTATATGTAGGTAGCGAATTTAAATGATCAGTTCCCCTCGGTTACCGGTATTCGGAGCAACACACACTTGTTTGCACGATGCCGCACACTGAAAATATCGCGGGTTACCACGTTTACCGATTTTTTTAGTCGTATTTTTGGCTATTTTGGACGAAGACAAAAAGTCTGGGATTATTACTATGTTTACTAAGGGATAATAAAACATTATATTCAAAGATCACGGTATGGGGGGAGCTCTGTTCAAGAAAAATGTTGTTGAGACATTATTTGTAGAATTTTTAGAGGCCTTTTCAACGATGTATCACAACATGCAAACATGCCACCAATAATATTAGTATAAGATATTTCTATTTTTCTATGACATACATTTGAACAATGATGACGTAATGGGCGGGGGCAAGTAACACTGGTAAAGTTTCTTCCTGCGTTTTTTTGTGTCTTAGTATATGGACAAGCATGGTGAATAATTTAAAATTGCTAGCCGAAAGTGAAATCTTTTAGTGGCATTTGTAACTAAATCCACGGACTACCAGCACTGTACAGGGAACACACGGTGCTACAACTAGAAAAAACAATTTATATTTTTGAATTTAGTAATACCTAGAGTTGAGGTAATATTAATAGTTTGCCCCGAGAGATCATCAGCCCAGAACAGTACAGTATAAATTTTACAATAGTACTCAACAGGACACGACAGAACCGAACAGGGACACGATAGGACCCAACAGTATTTCAGAAAACAAAAATTGACCTTTTTTGGTTATCAACTTTTTTCGATGCATAAATGTTACAACGGGATCGAATAGGACCCAACAGCGCCTCACAGAAGCCAAGTCCTGTTGGACACTGTACAAATTTTACGGTGCCGATGACCCCTCGATTTGCCCTCGGAAACCTTTGACTTTATATTCTTTAAACACATTTTGCCTTGATCTCCAGTCAAATAAAACCTAGAAGGATATTTGGCGAGTACATTAGCCAGTGGCCTACGCAGAAATTGATGCTGAGGGGACTTAAGTATGGATCTATCCACATTTAATTTTTTATTTTTGAGAAAAATTCAGTTTTTAGGGGTCAATAGTGCCGCCCCTAAGAAGAGTGCCGCATGTCGATTTTTTGACATACTGCGTAATTAACATTTTCAGATTTTATGGACAAGAAATAGTTATTGACCTAACAAGTGTGGCAATTGAAACTTTACCGCACTTATCGGCGGCGTTTGCCGGAACGACGCACCAGCTGCTGAAAAACAGTTAAATTTTTTATGTCTTGTGCTTTTGACTGAAAATGTATGCTGGGTTGACTTATTTTTTAACTAAAAGAAAGCCATTGGGATCGGCATTTTTTTTTCACCTAAAATAAGGTAACCTAACCACCAACATTTTTAATAGTTTCAGAGGAATTAATAGTTTTTTTTTAAATAAAACCAAATATTTTTAGTAATTAGGCAATACAGGCTAGTTTAATAAAAAAATTTACTTTAGTTTTATTTTCATGCTTTTTATAAAAACACAAAATTCACTGTTCAAGTTTTTTTCCCTTTTCACATTTTTTATTAGTTTTTCAAATTAGGTTTACTACTATTATTCCTAGTAAATAGTTTTGCATTTTTAAGAAATCCGTCTTTAATCAGGCATGTACCAAAATAATTTTTTTCTAATTAATTAAAGTAACGTAGTATTCACACATGCTTGAAAACTTCTTACAACCATTTTTGTAATAACTTAAAATACTGTCAGAACTTTGGTTTTTAAAATATTGAAATAAACTGCAAAATTCAATTTTAAAGCAATATTTTTTAGACAACATGGACTATTTCTTCAATTTCAATATTTTTTAGTTGAGAAGGTATTAGATCCGATAAACTTCAAGTTCGTTTATGTATTTTAATCCAGGGTCAACATTAATATTGATTAAGGGACACAAGTCAATATTTTTTAGTTGAGAAGGTATTAGATCCGATAAACTTTAAGTTCGTTTATGTATTTTAATCAGGGTCAACATTAATATTGATTAAGGGACACAAGTGACAGGATGCAAAATTAAGACATTTTTACAGACTTTTTTGGTTGAGACGGAAAAACTTGCTAGAATTTAACATTTCGTGCAATTTCTAACACAAAACGCAAATGTTCCAAAATTTCTGTTTTAAACTTCTGACCCTTCCTCCCCCCCCCACCGCCGAAATATTTTCCTGGGTCCGGCCCTGCTTTTCGTTGATGAGGTCTGGTCTATGACCGTATCGAATACTACAACTCGGTTCCGTTAATAACACCACTTTCTTTTTTCTGTGGGTTTGGTGCCAATAAGGAACTACACAAGTGGTAGGTAAAGATGGTATGTGTCGAGTCCCAAAAAAAAACTGGTACCAAAGATAATCTGGGTAGGGTCGCCGTCTACAATAGCACACGAGGCCTCCCGTTGTGCGTACGCAAAAAGAAGCAAGGGGGGCAGTTGCCCACCACTAAATGTTAAATATTATTTATTAATTTCCTAATTTCCAAACAAAACAATCAATCAATTGAACTTTAAACTTATTCCAACCTGCATAATGTTATACAACAGATATCTGGGGGCACAGCAGTGCCCCGCCAAGTTCGCGTATACTGCTGTACTATCATTTCTTGAAACATCAGCCCATATTTGACCTATCTAAAACTTTACTTCGGAATGAGCAACAAAACTCAAACTGCACAGTCTTGATAGAGTTAACAACCCCTCCAAGTTTCATGGACTTCCATAAAGTATTAAAGTAGTTACGAAATTTCAAAAAAGTTCGTAATTGCCACTCACGCACTCACTCATGTATGGATCTTCAAAATTCTACTGTACTTCCAGACATGTTACAAAGCTGAAAGTTGGCAGACTGATAGAAATTGTGACCAAACCCTTGGAAAAAAAACACCAAAAATTTGCTTCCTTCCCCTATAAATGTAAATTTATATAAAGTAATTGCCCACTTCCAGAAACGCTAGAGAGCTGAGCTTTGGAAGGCCGATAAAAACTATGATAGAACTATAAAAAAAAATAAGAAAATCAAAATGTTAATTATCTTTCCTCCCCTATAAATGTAAAGGGTTGTAAAAGTAACATTGCCCACTTCCAAAAACGTAAGAGAACTGAGCGTTGGAAGACTGATAAAAATATGATAAAACTATAACAAACAATTAAAAAACGCCATAATTTTAATTTACTTCTCTCACCTAGAAATGTAAAGTAATGTAAAAGTAACATTGCCCATTTCCAGAAACGCTAGAGAGCTGAGCGTAAGAAGGCTGATAGGAACTATGATAAAACCATAGAAAAAACTTAAAAAACCCCAAATATATTCCGCATATTTTTACTATTTTTCTATGTAAAAAAAATCCAAGTACGCGAAAATGGCATTCCGTAAAAAAATTGAGATATAAGTAAAGCCAAGTTCTCCAATCAGGGTTACCAGACGTCCCGCCTACGGCGGGATGGTAACATTTTTTGTTGGTCTGTCCCGCTTTTTTTAAATCCCATTAAAGTCCCGCTTTTATGCATATTGTCCCGATTTTTCCGCTTTTTTTCACTTCTGTCGTATTTTTTTACCTGTCTGCATCTACTTATGTGAAACTTTAAATTTGTTCTGGTTAAATGTTTAATTTTTTCGTTTAAGTTACTTGAGGGCGGATATTTGTTATCTGTACATACTTATCTTATGTTCATATTTGTTTATGTTAAATAAAATTCACAAATCACTTTAAAAGAAATAACAGATCATATTTTTTATTATGCATGGCATTTTGATCATCAAAATATAATGAAGACAATGGAAATTTGAAACGCAACTTAATCAATTAATTAATTATTTTTGGAAACGTAAATAAATAAACACAGCATCTAGTTCCTAAAACACTCCAGCTTTATGTTAGAATAGATGTAAATTTTTAGTATCTATTTAAAATTTTTACGCATTTACTTAATTGGTCCCGCTTTTTAATTTGAAAAATCTGGCAACCCTGTCTCCAATACAAATTTCAAAATTAAAGGTTTTAACTAGTTTTTTTTTGTTTATTTTCAATAAATACCTATTTTATATTACCCAGTGATATATTTATACTTTTTGCATTTGGCTCCCCCTAAATTTCATGCTGCGTATGCCCATGATGGAGCGCCGTTGATCCCAATGCTTTGTTTATTAAAATTTATTTAAAAACTCATTATAATAAGCAGATTTATTATAAATTGGTTAAAACAAAAATAACTTCATTCCCAGTGGCTTGCAACAAATAGACTTAATAAATAAATGGGAGACCGTGGCCGTATCCAAGAGGAGGGGTTGTGGGCGAAATGATCAACAAAGTGTTTTTAAAGAGATTACTCAGAAAAAAAAGTAATAAAAAAGTTGCTCAAAACGCCGCCGAAATAAAGTTGCTCAAAACGCCGCCGAAATTTTTTTATGGGTACGGCTCTAAGGAGATCAAGAGCTGATCTGGGCCAAAATCTAGGGGGGAGGGTGATTATGGTCGACGGAAGCACTATTTATTTTTTTTTTTCTAGGTAGGTAATTAGGCGTTTAGCCCTATAATAATTAACTAAAAGTCAATATACTTTTTTTTAGGGAGGTTCGGTTCGTTTCAATTATACGACGTAACTCCCCCCACTTTTAAAAAATTACGAAATATTTACGTATGTATTTTCTTATTTTATTTTGTTTTTTTTTTAATCAAATAAAAAAAGATGTTTTGAAAGAACATATTTTGACTGCATCCTAATAATACCTATTTATACTTTGTGCATTTCCCCCGCCCCTAAATTTCATGCTGCGTACGCCCATGATGGAGCGCCGTTGATCCCAATGCTTTGTTTATTAAAATTTATTTAAAAACTCATTATAATAAGTGGATTCATTAAAAATTGGTCAAAACAAAAATAACTTCATTCCCAGTAGCTTGCAACAAATAGGCTTAATAAATGAATGGGAGACCGAGGCCGTATCCAAGAGGAGGGGTTGTTGGCGAAATGATCAACAAAGGGTTTTCAAAGAGATTTCTCAGAAAAAAAAGTAATAAAAAAGTTGCTTAAAACGCCGCCGAAATAAAGTTGCTCAAAACGCCGCCGAAATTTTTTTATGGGTACGGCCCTGAGGAGATCAAGAGCTGATCTGGGCCAAAATCTAGGGGGGGGGGGGGTTATGGTTGACGGAAGCACTATTTATTATTTTTTTTTCTAAGTAGGTAATTATGCGTTTAGCCCTATATTAATTAACTAAAAGTCAATATACTTTTTTCTAGGGGGGTTCGGTTCGTTTCAATTACGACGTAACTCCCCCCACTTTTAAAAAATTACGAAATATTTACGTATGTATTTTCTTATTTTATTTTTCTTTTTTTTTATCAAATAAAAAAAGATGTTTTGAAAGAGCATATTTTGACTGCATCCTAATAATACCTATTTATACTTTGTGTACCGCCCCTAAATTTCATGCTGCGTACGCCCATGTTAGGGCGACGTTGATCCCAATGCTTTGTTTATTAAAATTTATTTAAAAACTCATTATAATAAGCAGATTTATTAAAAATTGGTTAAAACAAAAATAACTTCGTTCCCAGTAGCTTGCAACAAATAGACTTAATAAATGAATGGGAGACCGAGGCCGTATCCAAGGGGAGGGGTTGTGGGCGAAATGATCAACAAAGTGTTCTCAAAGAGATTTCTCAGAAAAAAAAGTAATAAAAAAATTGCTCAAGACGCCGCCGAAATTTTTTCTGGGTACGGCCCTGAGGAGACCATGAGCTGATCTGGGCCAAAATCTAGGGGAGGAGGGGTAATGGTAGACGGAATAACTATTTATTTAATAATTTTTTTTAGCCGTATATTAATTAACTAAAAGTCAATATACTTTTTTCTAGGGGGGTTCGGTTCGGTTCCATTACGACGTAACCCCCCACTTTTAAAAAATTACGAAATATCATTTACATATGTAATTTCTTATTTTGTTTTGTTTTGTTTTATCAAATAAAAAAAGATGTTTTCAAAGAGCATATTTTGACTGCATCCTAATAATATGTATAAGGTAAGTTTATGCTAATACTTTTTTTTAATGATGAAAAAAGTAATTATTACACAAAACTTGCAAAACTGCATGTAACACTTTTAAGAGCTTCAACGTTATCTTGAGAAAGTATTTCCTCGTTGATACAAATTTTTTACATTACGTGGACATTACACATGATAATAAAAAAAACTAATAATATTTTATAGTATGATGAGTGCAGTCATAGATTTATTTTATTCTGGTCTTGTTTTCATTCTTGGAATGGAACTTTTAATTGTCTTAGTCCTATTATGGATAGGTATACAGCTCGTTTAATAATTTTTGAGATAACTTTTTAACGGTTAGGGAGAGTTCTTAATCTAATCAATGAGCTATTCGATGCAATCAAAAGTCAAAAGGGTTCTTGAAAAGCTCTGATGCGGTCCACAAGCCATCAAACAAGTTCTTCTACTTTTCCAATGTAATAATCGATTGTTGGCAACAATAGCCATCGGCCCGTGGAGTCGATGCCTGTTAATGGATGGATTTATATCATAACTTCAAATTTCATAAATCTTTTTGAGAAATGTGGCCTATAAACAGCTTTGCGGCGAAATTGGCAATAAATTTATTTAAAGATTATGATTCATCCAGTTCATCAGATTCGGACGAGGAACTTCTTTTAAGTGCACAAAAACCCCGTCATAGATTATGTCGAGAAAACGGTAGAACATTATAGTTAGGAAACAAACAAATTTTGTGGCTAATCGGGTAAAAAGGAATTTTTGTTTCTCTCATATTTTTTTGTGGGTAGCTTGAAAGCCTATCCTCACGGGGGTCGAAGATCTAATGGACACCTAATAAGTGCTGACCTCGGTGCTGACTGTCCTTATCGGACTCCTCAGAACACTGCTTGGTCAATGTGACAACCTTGCGAAGTTAATTAGACGGTTTTGTCTCTAATCCTATGTAAATACCGAGATACGAGAGAAACTAGAACAAGAGCAGGCGAAAACAAACTGCTATACATATCTGACCTACGACAGCTCTTCTGTCTTTCAGGCCAGATCAACGCTGGTTAGCGCTTTTACCCGCCATCAGACACGTGAGCGTCAATCAACGGAATTTTTAAGCCAAATAATACTAACAAACGTAAAATTTAGTACCCGTGAATTTAAAAAACAAACAAGTTTCGTGGCTAATCGGTAAGAAGGAGTTTTTGTTTCTCTCATAAAAAAAAAACTCTTTTTTACCCGATTAGCCACGAAACTTGTTTGTTTTTTAAATTCACGGGTACTAAATTTCATGTTTGATTAGAGTTAACTGACTTTAAATCCCACTTTTAAATGAACTGAGACGCGGTTGAGGTAGGTCATAAAATTTACAGAGGTTAAACGCATCATCGGGTTGTTCTAATTTTTGTTGGCCTCATCGCTGATGGCTGTCATAATCATAAGTTCAATCAAGGCCAACACAAAAATAGAGGCCACGACCCTGAAAAAATCAGCTGTTCTCCCGGGGCTGAATTTTACATTGGGTCTTATGGGAGGTCAGACGTTTTTAGCTCACACATATACTATACTATAGTAGTGTGAGCTACGGTGATCCTAATTTTTTCGAGAAAAAAAAAGTTGCTCCGATTTCAAAAATTTTTATATATCTTTGCGTTTCAGATGATTTTGAAACTTTTTTGTTGCGCCGTCTGTCTGTCTGTCTGTCTGTCTGTATGTCTGTCTGTCTGTGTGTCTGTATGTCTGTCTGTAACGACCAACGCGCATAACTCAAAAACCGCTTGGCCGATTTTAATGAAATTTGGTACCTAGGCTGGGTCTTGGGTCGAGATGGTCCCATTTAAAAATGAACAAAATCCACCGAACACAAACCAAATAAAAGGGTGGGGGTAGATTTCAAAAATTAGAGTTTATGTGAAAATATGGCATGTGTGATATTAAATGAAAGGTAATTGAGTCTGCAGTTGAACAAAATACATTTTAATTTATTTAAAAAAAAGGGTGGGGGTATATTTTAAAAATTAGAGTTTAAGTGAAAATATGGCCTGTGTGATATCAAACGAAAGGTAATTGAGTCCGGACTTTAACAAAATACATTTTAGTTTTTGTTTTTTTTTTAAGGGTGGGGGTAGATTTCAGAAATTTGAGTTTAAGTCAAAGCATGGCTTGTGTGGTATCAAACAAAAGGTAATTTAGTCTGGAGTTGAATAAAATATATTTTAGTTTTTAGTTATATTAGCTCACACGTACACTATAACTATAGTACCTAGTGTGAGCTTAGGGGCCCATATATTGGCAGAGTATTTTATAATATTTTTAAAATGGCACTACAGATTTCCGCAAAATTTCAGTGAAATATTCTCAGACACCATCCCGATATTCCACCAAAGGTTTGTAAGGAAGCAACATGATTAAAAGGTTAAAATCTTCAAGATTTAGTATTCCTTATTTTGAATTCAAATTACCCGCCGTGTAACTGTTATATTTGACATGTATTTGACTTTGTCATATGTGATTGTCACATTCGCTTCTGCTTTAAACTCAATTTTTGTGTGAGCTAATGAAGCGGCTATGAAAAATTAGGGCTTACTATACATTTAAAAAAAGTTGTTCTGCCAGAATAAAGTAAAAACAATCTCAAAAACGGCTTTATTTAACAAAAAATCAAATATCCATGAACCGTCATTCCAACTTCAAAATTTTAAAGACAATCAGCTGTGTCGTAACGTGACCATCAAAAAAAATCAGCCCCGGATGTGACGTCAACAAAGTGGAGGATCGTGGCCCGTCCATTTTGAAAACCCTGGTTCAATCGACTGATGGCATCGATGGCAACAATCAGATGGCTTTCAGATTAGTTCAAGAACTTTCCCTTACACAACAACCAGCATAAACCAACGAAAAAAACTTGTCTCAAAAATATATTAAAATTTTCCTTTTTACGGCAGTTAGAGGGGTTTGTCAGAATATCAAAAAATGGCTCAAAGTAATAGCTTAAACAAATGGCGGACGATGCTTAAAATAGCAAAATTGTAATTTAGAGTAAGTTAGGTAAGTTTAATTTTTTTATTTCAATAATCATTTTTTTAAACCCAAAAATTTTTTACTCGTTCTTTTTCGTGAAAATTGCGTTCAAATTCGAATGAAATCATAAGTAGTTGTTAAGAAATTGTTTATATAATATCAAAACATTTTTCACAGCAAGACGTGAAGGGTAATAACCGCTATATTGAGCAGGAAGGCGAGATATAAGATTATGAAACTTTTGTGCATTTTTGTTGATTCCTTTGAATGTTGTAAACATTCACTTTCATTCGGAAGTTGGCTATATTCACCTAGAAAATACTTACTAAATAAGTACTTGCAGCCCTTGGTTCTACTAGTTTCCTGTAATTTACTAGAATAGAGCACCTAGGACTCTATTGTCGTAGTCGTGAGAAGTGAATCACATTGTGAGAAATGCCTCGTCTCGACCAATAGCAAGCAGATAAAAGCTTGCTATTGGCCAAAGCTATTCCGTTCTTAGTACAGTGGTGTAGCGTGGGGGGGGGTTCGTCGCCCCCCCCGCTCCGAGGGTACTGGCGCCACATTGGTACCCAAAGCGCCCTATTTTTTTTTTTTTTTGGTCGCAAGAATTTTTGATGAGCACCCGTTTTAGCTGTCGCCCCCCCCCTCCGCCCCTTCAGG
Organism: Aspidapion aeneum; assembly: GCA_963576565.1. Classification (NCBI taxonomy): domain Eukaryota; kingdom Metazoa; phylum Arthropoda; class Insecta; order Coleoptera; family Brentidae; genus Aspidapion; species Aspidapion aeneum. The sequence continues at coordinate 25,815,542 of OY755040.1, read as the reverse complement.
CACGCTACGCCGCTGGTTCTTAAGTTATCATCACAGATCACATCATAGATCACAGCTCAGCAAACGAACGGGCCATACGAAAGTTCACAAGATTTCACCAGCAATTGGCGTTATGATCAATCCGTATCATGCCTCACAAATTTTCACAAATTTCTATCCATAAAATCTTTTAAAATCTCATAGAAAGAATCAAAAAATTTACGAGTCAAATCTTTTAAATCCTTATTGAAAACTTAGTTTAAAACTCCTTAAAACTGGATCCTACTTTGAAACATTATTCAAATATGAAACTTGCTATAGTAAATTTTTAAACTGGTTACTCATCAACTGATTTAAATTCTTATAGAAAAACTTGCTTATCATCAAGTATCACCAAAACGACTCATTATTTCGCTTTTTTATTTTCATAAAATTTCTTCCTCTTAGGAAAAAATGTGTTGTTAAAATTTTTTTGAAACTGCAGACTCATAAATTCTTTTAACATCTATAGGAAATTTAAAAAAATTGCTAGTGAAATCTTCTTAAAACAAGATAATAATAAAATCTTTTAAATTCTTATAGGAAAACATACTTGTAAAAACTTACCAAAACTGGTCAATATTTTGATTTTTTATTCTCATTAGATCGTTTAGATTCTTATAAAGAAATAGAAACATTTGCTGGCCAAAACTTCTTAAACATGGACACTCATAAAATCTTTTAAATACAAAAAGAAAAAATTCAAAAAATTACTGAGTCAAATTTTTTAAAAACTGCCTAACACTGGTCACTATTCAACTAGTTAAATACTCATATAATCTTGTCATATCTCTGCAAAACTTGCTCTTTTTTTTGGTAAAATCTGATAGAATCTTTTAAAGTAAAATCCCTGTTCAATATTCTTGTACAGTCTCGTAAAATCTTATAGAAATCTTGCCGATGAAACCTACCGAAATCTGCTTAATATTTATGCCTCATGTAAACTTATCAATTCTTGTTCAATCTTCTCCTCTTGAGATCTCTTGAATTCTTTTGAATTTTCAACAGCCAGAATTAAGATTTATAAAGCCTAATCAGATCTCAGTTTTCATATGGCATAAATTGTTGTCTGGTCAATACTCGTCAAGTCAATTAAATCTCGTAAAATGTATTCAAGATTTTATGAGTTTAACAGTTTTCAAGCGGTTTTTTTGGCAGAGCAGTGTCCCAGTGTCCAGTGTAGACCCGGCCTCCCCTAACATATAAAAATTACCCCGAGCCTATACTGGCTTGAAATCCTACGTTTACCGTAATAACAAAATGATATTTTGTTATATTACTAAAATTATAACAATATCAAAGGAATATGTTGCAGTTCGTGCACATACACAACCGTGTGGTAAATATATTTAAAAAAAAACAACATGCCTAAATGAGCAACACGAACAGTTTACTTGTTTCTTAATATTCTGATACCTAATCACTTTTTATTTGATGCACTTATGATAACCACATGCTTACATAAAAGAAAATTGAAATTGTATCTATAAAAAATCGCTTTTCATAATAGCTGTTTTTTGCGCACATTTAAAGCCTAATCGTGTTTACCTTTTCCTCTCCTTTTCTTAATGCTTTGGTATAAGTGAGAAACAATATACCACACTATCCTAGAAAATACTCCCCCTATACCGCTCTGCTATACTTTAGTGTAACTATCTTAGAAGATTGGCGAAAAGGGCGCTTTATGTGCCTGGTCGCCAGGCCTACCCCACACTAGTACTAGACACTACTACCAGATCTTAAGAAGATAGTTACAGCAGTTTTGGTAGCAGTGCCGTAGCTAGCCTAGGGTAGGCACCTGCCTAGGGCGCCAAGAGCCAAAAGGCACTAAAATAAATGTTAAAAATTACACCCTTTTGAAACTAACCAAAACTTTTGTATTTTGTAACATTCTTTTCATTTTTAATTTTCTTTTTTAACAAAACTGCTCTGGCTCCATTTTTGCTAAAAATGTCAACAAATATTGTGCTGCAATTTTTTTCAATCTTTGTTTTGAATAATGCAAAAATTCTCTTACGTGGCGCCATTATTTCCGAAAACAACTTCATTTTTCTAAAATTTTTGTTCTATTCTACAAAAAATTTCCAGCGGCTAGTTTTTTCCGAAAAATACTTCATTTTTCTATAATCGTAATGTTTTCTCAATTTTTCCATAATTTTTTTGTATTGCAAACATTTTCTTCTATGGTGCCATTTTTCCGAAATATACAAAGATTTTCTAAAATTTTTGTCACAAAATTAAAAAAATCATTTATTAAAAATATAACAAAACTGCGAGTAATAAAAGCGCGAGTAGCAAAAGCGCGGTAAAAAAAGCGCGAGTAACAAAAGCGCGATGTAACAAAATCGCGAGTAACAAAAGCTCGAGTGTGTATAACTGGCGATACATTTGTTTCCATAGTTAATAGCGCATCACTTCTTTCCCGACATCCTAGAGGGTGTGAATCCGAACTGAACCGAATTCGGTTCGGTTTAGTCCTTTTCCTTTGGATTTACACCCTCTGGGATCCCGGGAAAGAAGTCATACATCATATTTAAAAAAAAGTTATCGGATCCCCGGAAAGGGCTCTATTCACACACACCTTTTTTTTTTCGGAAGGATGACGCCACTTTGAAAGCTTGATAATAACGGGATATACTTTTTTGACATACGTCGATCAAAATGTCAAAAAATAATGACGTGTTTTTATCTTTTTCCAAAGACGCATGTCACAAAATTGAGAAAAATCATTTATTAAAAATATACTGTTTTTCTTTTTTCAAAATCTTTCGAAAGAGGTGCAACAAGTCAAAAATTGAAAAAATAATTTTTTATTATGTCAAAAAAATTGGCTTTGTAATGAAAACGCGAGTGACAAAATCGTGAGTAACAAAACCGCGGTAACAAAACCGCGAGTGACAAATGCGCAATGTATCAAAAGCGTGATGTAACAAAACCGCGGGTAACAAATGCGCGAGTAACAACAGCGTGAATAAGAAAAGCACGATGTAACAAAATCGCGAGTAACAAAAGCGCGAATGTGTATAACTAGCGATACATTTATTTCCATAGTTAATAGCGCATGACTTTTTTCCCGGGATACTCGAGGGTGTAAATCCGAAACGAACTGAACCGAATTCGGTTCGGTTCAGTTCTTTTCGGTTCCGTTCGGTCCGGAAAGAAGTCAGGGAAGTTTTTTTTTTAAATAAGCTAGTTCGGTTTAGTTGGCTTTGGTTTGGTTCGTTTTGAATTCACTATACCTCTAGAATCCCGCAAAAGAAGTCATGCGCTATTAACTAGGAAAATTAACGTATCGCCAGTTATGCACATTCGCGGTTTTTTCACTCACGGTTTGTCACAACGCGCTTTTGTTACTCAAGGTTTTGTTACTGGCGCCTTTGTAACTCGCGTTTTTGTTACTCGTGGTTTTGTCAGTCGTGCTCTTGTTACATTGCGCTTTTGTTACTCGCACATTTGTTGCTCGGGATTTTAAAACGCGTTTTTGTCACTCGTGGTTTTGTTACCGCGATTTTGTCACTCGCAATTTTGTCACTCCCGCTTTCATTCCAGAGCAAAACAAATGATTTCATTGTTTTTCTTTGTATGCTTTCGACAAGATACCGGAAAGTCGGATCATTCCTTCTGCAAAAAAAGTTGTATCCGAGTATAGCCCCTTCCGGGGGTCCGACCAAAAATGTTTTAAACCATAAAAACTCGTGTTTTTGTGTTTTTTTTTTCAAAAAACCGCGGGAATAAGCGTTCCGTTTAAAGTCGCTACCCTGTATAAATTTTGTTTTGGCATTCGCAATGAACAACCAGCCTCTTTCCACAACCAGAAACCCTTTCACACCGAACGCGAATTTCCGCATTCGCTAGATGATCGGAGGCCATTTACACCATGTAAGACAAAGAAGAAATTATTTATTAAATCTTGCCGCTATAACAAAACAAGTCATTAGTATTTGTCTGTTGAAGAGTAAAATTTCTTCAAGTGTTTGTTTGACCCATTGAAGAAATCATAAATACATTTGAAAGTAACTTCTTTTTTCTTAATAATTTTTACAGCCTTAACGGTATTTTTTATCATTATCACAACCTATTGATGAGTTATGTTTGGTGAAAGCTGCCGAGACAGGATGAGATCAGAAGAACCATCTCTTAAAAAAATTAGTCTGATTGAAATTAAGAAAAAGGAAAAAAAACACAATCAAAATTATCTGTTATTACCTATTAAGCTTATTATCTATGTAATGCAAAAAATAGATACATAGCTGAAATGTACGAACAACTCCTACAGAATAAGGGATAGGTTCATTTCGATTCGGTTGGCTTAACATACCTCAATATGAAAAAAATATTGGAATGAAAAAAAGATGAAAAAAAAAAGAAAAAAAATAAAAAAATATTTGCAGGAAAAACTGCGCCGCGTAATTTAAAAAAAAAACAAAGGAAATGGCACCGCAGATGACGATTTCTACATTATTTAAAAAATGCTAGAAAATTTACAAAAACTGCGCCGCAGACGAACACTTCAGAAAAAACTGGCGAAACTTAAAAAAAAAGCAAGTACATGTTGGAGAAAATGGTGCTGCAAAGTATTTTTTCGAAAAAGTAAAAAAATATATGCGGCAAGTGAACATTATAGAAAAGCTAAAATAATTCAACTAAATGCAAAATTGTTGGTTAGCTTCAAAAGTATGAGCGCCGCAGTTGGAAATTATCACGGTCTAGACTAGACTAGAGGCCCTTGATACATTGGACAATTGTTTTTGGTGTACAACAATTTTCAAATGTATCTAGGGACTCTAGACTAGACTAGTTCGCCCTTGATAAATTATTTTATGTCGCCCCTATGCTTATGTCAAAGTTGATTAAAATAGATATTTATGTATCTATAGCACATAAGAAAGGGGGAATGAGGCAATTCGCCCGACACAACATCTTCCCGCCCAAATACGTTAGAGCAAAAAATATGGGACATACCTATGCCTTCTCACACGCGATGCTTGAAGCCAGGACCTCTATTTAATTCTTAATGTTCCCTTTTCGGGTGGACAGGATTTCGGTTACTGCGCATGCGTCAGTTTTGTGGTTTTGGAACATACTCCGTTACGTCACTACATTATTTGTCAATTGTCAAAAATTTAGGGTAATGTCTATTATTTTTTTCTAAAAACTAGTTGATTGGGTGAAACTTTATCAAATTGTGAATTAAAATTGTAGTTTTTCTAAAACAAATTGTGCAGATTTATTGTAGACACCATGAAGAGTGTTTAATAGCATCTATAAACCACTCTTAAGTTTATTAACGAATTAGAAAGAAAACTACAAGTAGCTACCTAGGGAATGGCACTTCCCTACTTCTTCCGGACATTTTTCCACAAGGCGCACAAGTTTTACGCAAATTAATTACCATTTTTCACAGAAAAAAAAAACATAATTTTACTCTCCACCCATATAGCAGCTGTGTGTCTACATGACAAAACACACGCATGCGCACTGAAAATTCGCATCCGCGAATTTAAATTTGGCATTGTTTCCAAAGCCAGCTATGTGTGCTTCACTTTTCGATTTTTTGAAAATGTATTTATGCCAACGTATTTGTTCCAGCCGCGCGCAGCGATAATTTTGCTTATATTGTATAGTATTTTTTCGATTTTTTTTATTTCTTTTTTAAGTATTTTTTTTTAAACTACTTTTTAAAACAGCTTTTTAATATCCTTATTCTCAACCGCACCTGTCATTTAAAAAAAAAACTCTAAAATGCGTGTTTACATTTCCAGAGTTTCATCGCCTTTCATTTGCGAGATATGAATTTTAAATTACTAATTTTAACCCTCAATTTTAGCCTATTAGGATTAACATTTAAAAAAATGTTCATACCTATACGCCTACATCATAAAGCAAACCTAACCTTCAAAGTTTACAGTTGGCAAGTTACACAGGACTAGCTCTTGTTAAACAACTAAAAAATACCTAAGATTCCACTGGACTACTGTACATATCTGACAATAGATAATTCACTTTTTCTTCAATAATTTCACTTGATACTTTTTTGTGGTATTAGTGTCTATTGACTAGGTCAAGCAGCCTCATCTGACACACAAAATTATGATAATTAATGGATACAGCACAACAAACATATCTCTCATACGCGCATAAGTACAACACATTAATTAAAATCACAAAATGTTGCTTTTGATTTTAGGGTGCGTTTCTACTTGATAGAAATTATCTATCGAGAGCTGCTGTCGAGTCTTTTTTGTAAAATAACATAGGTTGGAGAGTTACTAAGAGTAAATGCCAGTTACTGTCAAAATCTGTTTCTTTGCGAGAAATATTCCCGGGAGTAGCTTTGGAGAGTCCCTATTGCTATCAAGAGTTTAAAGTTTGTTTATTTTAGAAAAAAAGCAAAGTTGATTACTGCGAAAAAAAATCCTAAAAATATTTTAATATACAACTACTATGTCGGTTTAGAACGTTTTTCTACCTTGTGCGACGCCTATTCTCCACCTTCTTCGATCCTGACAATCATCTTCTGTCAGGTTTTTTTGACTCATTGATCTTTGTATTGACTGTTGCCATTCTATTTTAGGACGCCCTCTTTTTCTGCGCCCTATTGGTTGCCATTCTAGGACCTGCTTTGGTAATCTTTCGTCGTTCATCTGTTGTACATGGCCGTACCATATCAGTTGTCTTTTATTGATGTTATGCTTCCCTCGATTCCCATTCTTTCTTTTATGATCTCATTTCTTATGTGATCTGTTTAGATATTCTCATTGATTTTCTTATAGCATCCATTTCAACACTTTCCATTTTTGTTTTGTATTTTTCTGTTACGCGACAAGTCTCTATTCCATACATCAGCGTGCTTTTCACCATTGTTTCATATATGTTAAATTTTACATTATTTTTTATCTCTCTGCCCCATAAAATACTGTTAAGACAACCAATAACCCTTACTATTCTTTTTCCAGTTCTTTACAGTCTGTTCCTGTCTTATCAGATGTAACACCCAAGTATACATACTCATTGCATGGAGATATTGTTTGTCCATTGTCTAGTTCTCGTCGCTTGATTCGTTGCCAATACATAAGTACTGTGTCTTTTCCACGTTAACTGTCAACCTCTACTTTTGATATTCTTCCGTTACAAGCTACAATTACTTGGTCGTTAGTAAACTGTAGTGTGTATATGGTAAATCGGTCGTTAAGTTGTATTTCCATGAGGTTTCCAGTTTTTTGGAGCTACTGCGATATATATTTCAAAAAAAGTTTGAGGGATTCAACATCCCTGTCTTAAGCCTTTCGTTACCAGATATCTTCTGAAGGTCGATTCGCAACTTTAATTTTAGATTTTGACCCTTTGCATAGTTCTTTTATTGCTTTTATATATGTATGATTGATATTAGTTTGTTCTAACACTGTCAATAATTTTTCTACTGGAACGGTATTATATGCTTTTTGTAGGTCCACAAAGGTAACATGAGTCTCTATGTTTCTGGCACTCCTTTTCTCAATTACTTGTTTAAGACAAAAAACATTATCACCACAAGATCTGCCTGCACGAAACCCACTTTGCTTTTCTTCTTCTTGGTCATGAAAATCATTCTCTATTTGGTCTCTGAAAATCCTACCGTACAATCTACTTGGAGTACTGGTTACTGAAATTCATCTGTAGTTGTTGCAATCCAGCTTGTTTCCTTTTTTAAGTATGTGAATGCTATTTTCCAATCATCAGGTACTGGATGTCCGTTTATGCATTGATTGATAATATATGTGAGATTTTCTAGTAGTTTCTCTGATCCATATTTCAGCATTTCAGCCAGTGGCGCACCCAGGAATATGTCTTGAGGGGGGCCCGAGGCCTCTTGAGGAGGGGGGGTTCGCTTTGCTTTTGTTCGGAGGCGGGGGGCGAAACCTTATGATGTCGAATTTTAAGCTATTTTTTGCGTTTTTTCATGAAATATGTGGAAAATATGTAAAATATAATCTAAGGCTTGGGAGGGGGGGCAGGCCCTGAGGCCCCCACCCTGGGTAAGCTCATGTCTCAGCGTATATTCCCCCAGGTCCTCTAGCTTTTCCGGATTTAAGCTTTTTAATACTATTCTTTATGATTTGGTTTTCGATAATTACTTCCTCTCCATGTAGTTCTATGTCTCTCCTTGAAGAGGCAGACAGATATTCGGGTCTTATTTCGTGCAGCAGTCTCTTATAGTGTTCTGTCCATTGTTATGGTTTGATGATCTGAATGTTTACTTTTTCTTTTGTTGGGTTTTTTACCGTAGAAATGAATTTCCATACTTCAAAGCTGTGCCTGTGTATTTATATCGTGGCATTTGCGCTCGCAAATTTTATTTTTTTTCGTGCGTATCAAATTTCTTAGCTGTCTTCTGGTTTCCCTATAGATTTCTAGGTCTCTTTGCTCTTTAGTATTGAGCCACTTTAAGTATGCGCGTTTTTTCTCCTTGACTATTTCCTGTATTTCCTCTATCCACCACATCTTATTGTTATTTCTATTATCTTGGTATCCGACAGCTTCTTTGCTTGCTCGTCAAATGAATGCTGTATGTTTATTAATTTTTCATTTAATCGTTTCTGAATCTTTGCGTACTTTCGATTTCTAGACTTCTAAAGTTGTATTTTTGATTTTCTTCGATGCATTCTTGGTTTTTACTTTCTCCAATACTTTCGTCTCTTGTTTTTCTTGCAGGGAATAATATTTTTGCTTTTACCAGATGGTGATCAGATCCACAGGTAATACCACGAAGTGTTCACACATCATACCACTTTAGTTCCGAGTGTTGTCCACCCATAGCATAATCAATGATGGATCTAAGATTTCTTGTTGGCTGAATCCAGGTATATCGATGAATTTCCTTATGTTTAAAAAACCCATTATTTATCCCTCATAATAACAATTTTTTAAATATCTACTTACCGTGCGAAACATTTAACTCCTAATTACATGCTACTGTTTCTTCATCCTGTGCTATCTCACTTTTCTTGCAACATCCATTTTTAAATGCCTATTTTAGTCTGACTCTCCAATTTCAATTGAAAAACATTTTTGTTATTTAATTTACTACAAGTTAAACGATAAAAAACGAAAACTAAAAAAAATACCAGCCGAAACCCTAACCTAACTCAACGCCAATAAAACACTGCCCTACCCTGCGCATATCCACCCCTGCACTACACGACCGCAGACGATCGTCGAATTTTCCTGCAACACGACAAGAGTTTAATAGTCGGGGTGAAACGCCGTGGATTTTCCCCTTCATTTTGACCTTCCTAGCCCGCGCAGCAATAGAGACCATTGTATTGATTTCGATGGAAAAAAAATTAAGATAATGCCAAAAATCTTAGCAATCTCGTCGTGACGTCTGTCCGTCTGGCCGTGATTGTGTGTGTGCGTATGTGTGTGTGTTTGTCCTGTCCACGATAGCCCCGGAACCGCTGAACCAATTTTCATAAGATTTCCATGAAAAATAGTGTTCAATAATGTAGGTAACGAGCTGATTAGATTTTGGTCAAAATCCAATTGAGGCGTCCAAAGCAATAACCGGCTAAGTCCGCTTTTACAAATATTTCAGGAGATAAAAAAAAGTGAGTGGAATTAAAAATAAAAAAGTACTTTATTTTTAACTGTGTTTCAGATGTTTCCTAGAAGCCGGTTCTTGGACCATTTGATTAAGCGTTTTAAATTGTGCAAGAACGTGTTGTTAACTCAATTTTCCTAAAAAATGGACTTAGCTGCTTATTGCTTTAGATCCCTCAATTATTTTAATAATGAGTGAGTTTTTTGGCAGTTTAAAAATTTAATTAAAAAAATCATCATCAGGTTTTTGTAATACAATATACAATAATTTGTTCTATATCCAAACTTATTTTAGTGGGAGCTTTCATTTCTGATATATTTACAAAAAACTATTTTCAAGGCTGATCTAGCGTGAAGTTTAATTTGAGCCCATTGGCACGGGCAAGACAGGTATCAGATCCATCATGGATCCATTTATTTTGTCTTTGTCCTATCATCATCATTATTTGCTTTTAAAAAATGTTTACCTTCATCCTAAGCCGTAGAGCTCTTTAATAATACCTGCAAAATCATACTGTCGCTCAGTGCCCTTACTAAAGTGATTACAAACTGAATAAGCCACTGATTGCAAGAGGCCTTTCAGTTCGTAAAATATACGGACAAAACAAGAAATTTTAGGGCACAAAAAAATATTTGTTCCAATTTTTCGACAAAAATTTCTAATAAAAAATCTGATCCATTTTATCAGAATCAATAAAAAAATTGGTTTGCGTCACTCTTATAATGATGAAAAAGCCTTCAAAACACTCAAAAAACATAGGAAAAACATCTAAAAGCGGTGTATTTTAATGAATCACACAATATTATCACAAATAGGCAAGCAACAATTAATTAAGAGATTATATTCTGTCTTCGATTGCTATTTCTGCCGATCTTCGAACATTAAATGCCGATTTAACTTTTCCACTAGCTACCTATAAGTACATAGGAGATGCACATAAATAATTTTGGCAGTGACATTGGCTAGTGAAATTTTTTAAAACTTAAAATAATTGTTAAAGGAGAGGCTAAACTCTTATCATTAGTTTCCATGGAGCAGTTTTTTATTTCTTAAACTAATTTAAGTTTACGATGCATAACACAATAAAGTAACTAGTCAGCTTAAACTTAAAAGATGAGCCCATTTCTAACCAAAAAAAACGAAGATAAAGAAATTATTCTTAAGAAAGTTTAATAGAAACTTAACAGCATGTTATGTTTGTAAATAAAATTAGCAGAACTGGTAAATATTGACCATGTTTATTTTATCTAATAACCTATTTTCTCTATATGAAGATTTTACAACTCTTACAATTTTGAAGAGTTGTAATTCACTTTTTACAAACAAATATTATTCTTAATATAAACACTTTGTGCGCTCCAAATGATGAAGATAAATTTCAAATAGAAAGGTAACAATAAACAATGTTTTTTTTTTATTTTAAAGATATTTTTAGAATATTTTGCGCTTAATAATGCACAATAAGCCTTTTTCCTCGAGGTTACTACTCACTTATATATATAAGTAACTCAAAATGACGTCACGGTTACTTGGAATAACCGGTTGTATGACATCACTGGTCAGTGACAAATGAGTTTGCTTTAAGGGGACAAACTTCGTCCGAAAACTTACCATTTGACAACACTGATATCGCGTTTTTTGGCCAAATCTTTGTTCTAATAGAAATAGAAAACGAGAAAGCGGAACGCGTCGAAATTTTGAGGGGTAGTTTTTTAAAGCATTTTTAACAAACGTATCTTAGCAGTTTTTCGCGAAATCATTTTATTCAAAAAATAAAAAAAAAGTTATGGCTAAAACACAACAAATATTTCAAAACAATGTTTGGCATTTCAGTAGCCTAGTTGTGTTATAGAAAACTGTAGCGAAATTGTTTCGATTTTTGTATTTTTTGGAAATGTACAAAAGAAAATCAAAAATCTAACAAGATACGTTTGAAGATTTTTAAAAAATCTTGCATATGAACAGAAATAATGTTTCAACTAGTTTTTTATAGAAGAGATCTATTAGGATTTACAAAAGCGTGCTCAATTTTATACTTGGTGCAGGACACCTAATCAGACAAGAGCCATCAACCTCCTGACTGAAGCGCCACCCCCATATACCGGGGGCAAGTCAGTTCGATTGAGAAAATTTAACTAAGATCACGTGACCCGGATTTTCACATTTTCAGATATTTTGAAAAAATAAAATGTCGTTTAATATAAGTTAATATAATTTAAATGATTATAAGTCTGTATCTATAGACATACAATTTTTTCTATTTACAAAACGTTTTTTTAAGGGCTGGCCATAGCGTAACAAACAAAATCACGGAATTACGAACCAATTTATAAGATAGTTTTTGATAATTAGTATAATGCTCAGTTAACAGAAGCTTGTGCTTAACTTCGCTGAGTTGAAAATAAAGCCCTTTTCATTTATTTATTTTTTTATTTATTTATTTATTTATTTATTTATTTATTTATTTATTTATTTATTTATTTATTTATTTATTTATTTATTTATTTATTTATTTATTTATTTATTTATTTATTTATTTATTTATTTATTTATTTATTTATTTATTTATTTATTTATTTATTTATTTATTTATTTATTTATTTATTTATTTATTTATTTATTTATTTATTTATTTATTTATTTATTTATTTATTTATTTATTTATTAATTTATTACATAACAAGAGAAGAAAGTGACAATTTTCACACGAGCGTGAGAAAGTTACTTTCTATCGAGTTATGAACGCTATTTTTCCTACGAACACTGTTGAACTATACTAATTTTTGTAAAAACTGGTGTTTAATTTTGCATAAATCAAATGAAACTGCTTTTCCGCACGTGTGGGAAAGTAGTTTGCAACACATGTGCGAAAAAGTATTGTGACAGTTAAACACTTTCCATACATGTGCCGAAGTACTGAAAGTACTTGTGACACATGTGCGAAAAAATTTCTGCACACGGATGAAATTTAATGTTTTCTGAGGATGCAAATCGTGTAAAATACAACATTTTCGCATGTGGTCGCACAAAATAGTAATTACGAGGTTGTGGAAACAAAAATAAAGTACTACAATAAAAACAACTCATTTATTATATTTAATTTACAATGATTGCCGAAAACTTTACTTCTTATCCTGTGCAGCATCTGTGGATCAGGAGATTTTCGTTTTCATATTCTGGATCAATGATATCGGAAGGTCTTTAAATATATTTTGCTCTGGATGTATTTGGCTCATAGTAACATTATGTGTTCCATCCTATTGTGGCTAAGTCTTCTTCGGGATTATCGGTATTTTCTATCACAGTAAATAAACACTTTTTTTCTATTTTTATTTATAAGATGAAATGTCATCCCCTGGTTTTTGACAAAAAAATAGGCTTTGTTATTTACTCTATTCTTTTATTTTTTCTGTTGCTATTGAAAAACTAGCCGCCAACTTGTGTATTTAGGCAAAAATTAACGTCAGTGTCAAACTCAAAATGTGTTGTTTTTTTGTCATCCCTAAAATTTTAGTAAGGCCCACAATTTAGAAACCGAATAGGTGTCCCTAGGACTCTAATATGTAGTGCCACCTATTGACTGATATTTAAATATTTTGCATTGTTGTCATTTGCTTAAAAAATTGGCTGAATCGAATTTGTCGCCTTAAGACACTTCAATTTTAAAGATTTTGAAATTACCAAGTTTGAAATAAAAACAAATGCATTGACTTCTATACCCTACGAGGGCCTTATACAACTCAATGACTTAACCTTAAAATTTTGAAGCAACCACGTCTGCTGAGCTGGTAAGCCTGTGTGGTTACTTGTGACTTCATGGTTAGTGTTACTCAGCGAGGAAAAACCTAAAATTAGTAACCAGGTTACCTGGTTACTTGTGGTTACTTTGACGAAAAAGGCTTTTTATTAATGGTATCTAATAAATACGAGGGTGGATCAAATATAAACAAGCCTTTGTTTATAAACTAGTTATTTAGAAACATGACACAAAACAGACATTTTTTCTACTTTTCTGCACATCCCCCTTCTCTGTTAATACACTTTTCCAAACAGTTTCTTAATCGCGTTTTCATAAAAGGAAACTGGGCGGGTATCTAACCAGTTGCGCACGAATTCCTTAACTTCTTCATTGGTCTGAAATTGCTCGCCTCCCAGTGAATCTTTGAGTGGGCCAAACATATGAAAATCGCAAGGTGACAAATCTGGACTGTGTGGAGGGTATTCCAGCACAGTCCAGTGAATTTAATTGATTTTAGCCTGTGTTAAAGCTGCCGTATCAGGTCTAGCGTTGTCATGCAGGAGCAACACATCTTGTTGTAAGTTGCAGTTGCCGCGTTTATTGTTATTCACTCGTGCAAAAAATTGAGCAACACAACTCCTCTTAAGTCCCAGAAAACGGTCGCTAAAACTTTGCCTGCAGAAATGATGGTACACGGACAACATGGGTGACTCACGTTGTCGACCCGCTCACGGCCGTCGTTAATTTCTTTGCAAAATTATAACGACCACGTTCATCTTGAATGACTTTTCCGTTAGTAAGTTTAAAAAGCTTGTTTATATTTGATCCACCCTCGTATATTGCAATGATAAATCTTTTAAGGGTTATTTCAAATCAGTCATAATTAAACTCTAAATACAAAACAAGAAAAAATTTTTTCCTGTTTAGATGTGAAAGGTTTTTGCTAAGGTAGGTTTATAAATCGAATATCATATGTCATGTTCTCCATGACTAATATGGAATAAGTAGGTTATTAGATGCCAAAACAGGGATCGAACATGGATTATCTGCCAAGAGGAAGGCTCTGATCTAATTGCTGACTTGTATCATGGTGTTTTGTTTGTCCTCGGAACGGATAAAATAAAAGGGGTGTTTTTGAGCACCATATAAGAGCTCTAATATCAATTGATAGCGAGAAATCTGAATGCAAAGAGGTAGACCTAATATAAGTCTAAAACTAAATATCTGTGTATGTGTTTGTTTCGATTGATTTTTAGCTCACACATATACTATACTATAGTAGTGTGAGCTATGGTGATCCTAATTTTTTCGAGAAAAAAAAAGTTGCTCCGATTTCAAAAATTTTTATATATCTTTTCGTTTCAGATGATTTTGAAACTTTTTTGTTGCGCCGTCTGTCTGTCTGTCTGTCTGTCTGTCTGTCTGTATGTCTGTCTGTCTGTCTGTCTGTCTGTCTGTATGTCTGTCTGTAACGACCAACGCGCATAACTCAAAAACCGCTTGGCCGATTTTAATGAAATTTGGTACCTAGGCTGGGTCTTGGGTCGAGATGGTCCCATTTAAAAATGAACAAAATTCACCGAACACAAACCGAATAAAAGGGTGGGGGTAGATTTCAAAAATTAGAGTTTATGTGAAAATATGGCGTGTGTGATATCAAACGAAAGGTAATTGAGTCTGCAGTTAAACAAAATACATTTTAATTTATTTTAAAAACAGGGTGGGGGTATATTTTAAAAATTAGAGTTAAAGTGAAAATATGGTGTGTGTGATATCAAACGAAAGGTAATTGAGTCCGGAGTTTAACAAAATACATTTTAGTTTTTGTTTTTTTTAAGGGTGGGGGTAGATTTCAAAAATTTGAGTTTAAGTCAAAACATGGCTTGTGTGGTATCAAACAAAAGGTAATTTAGTCTGGAGTTGAATAAAATATATTTCAGTTTTTAGTTATATTAGCTCACATGTACACTATAACTATAGTACCTAGTGTGAGCTTAGGGGCCCATATATTGGCAGAGTATTTTACTAAGTATAATAAATTTCTATTTTTACCTTCTTAGCCCGCGCAGCAAAGGCTAGAGAAGGTATTATTTTCGAAGAAAAGTTTTTTTAGATAACGCCTAAAATGTGTTATTTGGGTGGATTTTGACCTATCTTAGCAATATCGTCGTGATGTTTGTCTGTGTGTGTGTGTGTCCGTTACATGATAGCTGCTATACCGCTAAACCGATTTTATAAAACTTTCAGGTAAAATAGTGTTTGGCACTCTGACGAGATTAATGCGTTTGACAATTAAATAATTTTAAAAATTCTAACTTTTTAATGGAACATCGCATCAATATGCGGTTTTCAGAATATAGTAGACTGCATTTTGCTCAATAATTTGTGTTATAACCAAAAACTTCGTGGGATCTTTGTTTCTGAGATTGATGAGATGAGACAAAAAACTGTTTTCAAGGCTGATATATCATGGCTTCACTTGAAGTGAGCGAATAAGCTAGCTAGGAAGGTGTCAGATCCGTCATGGATCCATTTATTTTAAAAGAAATATCCTTGGCCACTCTCATTCTTCATGTATTAGTAAACACTGATTAAAATCGACCGGCCATCTAATTTTTTTTGTCTACATTATTGTCCCACGTATTTTTTACTACATTTTAGTGCAGGTGCTGGAGGTAGTTGAGTATACAAAATATGAGGACCGCAGTTTAACAATGGTCACAGATTAACGATCTGGATGTTGCCAAGCCAGGTTTAGGTTCAATTTTCTTTTCTTTCCCCTGCTTTTATAGCTGTGTTCAAATTTCTGAACATTTAACTAAGTTGATACCCAAAAGCCGCAATTACAGAGAAATAAATCAAGAATGTGTAAAATCTAACCTAAAAATAAAATTATATTATATTTTCAAAATTTTAGCTGCGAAAACCTCCCAAAACCTGATATTTTTAGGTTTTCTCCAAATCTCGTCAAAAACTAAGCTCCTTAGTAAAAAATAATATAATTACATTTATTATGGTACGACCAATGACAAACTCTTTAGCGGCATCCGTTTATTGAGGTAATGTAAAAAATTAAAACATGAAATAATATGTGTATTACATGTTTTACACGATTTTCTTAAAAACAAAGCTCTCTATCCAAAATTGTATTCTTTAGTCGATTATAGACAATGAAATTGCCTTTTAAATAGTGTATAATAAGGCAAGATTAGTTTTAGTTATAACAATTTACGGGCGTTCGTAAATTGCATCAATTTAAAAAAATTACTAAACATCAATTTTGAAAAATCAGTAAAAAGTTTTATCCAATTTTCTCAAAAACTAAGCTTTCTGGGAAAAAATATTTTTGTAGAAAATAAAACCTTTTTAACAATGTATAAGTGAGTGCAGTCAGACTAAGACCAAACTTTCCAGCGGCGCCCGTTTATTGAGAAAATTTAAAAAAATTAAACATGCCACATGTTTGTAACATGTTTTACCCGATTATCTTAAAAACCAAGCCATCTATCAAAAAATGTGCCCCAAAGTGGATGTCAGACAACGAAATTTTCTTTTAAATGCTGTACTACAAAGATTTATTTTCAGCTTAAAACTTCACAGCCGTCCGTAAATAAAATCAATTTTTACAAATTACCAAATAAATTAATTTCTTTGTTTTCCAATTTGCTTAGAAACTAAGCTCAACTGAAAAAAAAATTGGTTCTATATATAATTAATTCTCCAGCGACGTTCGTTAATAAGGGCCATCTAAAAAAATAATAAATAAAAACACTTTTGTAACATGTATAAAACTTACCCCTCAAAGGGGTTGCGTGTTACAAAAACTTTAAGAGCGAAAAAGTGTCCTTCTTGCTAACAAAATCGACGTGTCTGAGCGTTTTCCCCACTTTCCCATAAACCTATATAAAATAGCAAAAAAGCCTCAGTTACCTTTTGGTTGAAACACCTTGTATATGATAACCATCTATTTCAAATATGTTGTTCAAGGGAGCTGTGGTTGTTCTACCTTGATCAGAATCGGAAAATCGGCTGAATAAGGCCTAATGAGGCCGAAACGCGTCCCCGAGCTACCTTTACCTCTGAGGACTTGCCCGTGAAACTTTTTCGTTAAAAACTGTTACCTCGAAACTTCCTTCAGTGAGCCTAAAATTCTGAGACAAGAAAACTACTTTACAAATATGTCACATATTTGTCTTATTGATGGAAATGATGGAAAACATGTCATTTGAGTATCAATAATATATTACTTTGGATGAAAACTAAAATTTTTTATTGTAAAAATACCTATGGAAGAGGACGCATTTTACGACTCTTTAGATGAACTGCAAAATAATGCCCATAGTCGTGATGCCTGTTGTAGAAACGCTATTGAAGAGCAACCGGAAAATCCACTTAATGAACCTATTGAGAAATTAGTACCTTTTTATAATGGAAACGTTAATAAGGTAAATTAAATAGGTATATTTTAGATTTATTCAAATAATACTTGCTTTTAAGGTTTTTTGTTTTGGTAATTGCACACAAGATTTGGTCCTCGGGCCACACTTAAGAAAAAATAGAAAAAATTACTCGAAAAATGTATATGTAATATGTACCTTTGCTCAGCGGCGTAGCGTGGGGGGGGGCGCGGGGGGTTCGTCGCCCCCCCCGCCCCGAGGGTAGTGGCGCCCTTGTGTCGTATCGGCCGCCTCCTCAGACATGATGACCTTTTTTTTGTAGGTGCAAGATTTCGTCAGAGGCGCCTTTGTGACTTAGCGGTCGCCCCCTGACGACACATGATGACCAAACATTTTTTTTTTTTTTTTTTTTGGAGACGGCGCGGTTCAAATTTCTACGGCGTGGTTCAAATTTGTACGGCGCGGTTCTTTTTTTTTGTCGCAAGATTTCTGAGAGGCGCCTTTTTTTTTGCCGTATGATTTTTCATCAGTTTTCAGAGGCGCCATTTTTAGCTGTCGCCCCCCCCGCCCTTTCGGGCACGCTACGCCGCTGCCTTTGCTTCGTTTAATGCTGGGTTTATACAGATAAAAATAAAAATAAATATAAAAATTTAAATAAAGATAAAAATATTTTGCTTTTTATACAGTCAAATATAAAAAAACAGTGTAAAGGTATTTTTGGATTAAACTAATGTTCTAAAGTTGGATTGCCTGAAATGGTACTGAAAAACCAAAAAAAACAGAAAAAAACGTAAAACTCTCCATCAAAACCACAACAACGTGACGCGATATCGCACTTGCATTTCCAGATAAAAGTTAAAGAAAAGTTAAAAGTTGGCCAACTTTTTATTTTAATTTTTATCTGGTTCTGTATAAACACCTACACAGTTTCCCATAGTCAACTTTTATTTTAATTTTAATATTTATTTTTATTTACTGTATGTTTTTATAAAGATAAGCTTGAGGTTCATAGCTTCTTCTTTTACCCAACTACAGCACGGCGAAAGAAAGGGTAATGTTTTTCGCTGGGGATATGTATGTATGTTTGTGTCGCCCTAGAGGCTAAACGGCTGAACCGATTTTGACAAAAAAAGGTGTCGTTGAATTGCTATTGATCCCGAAGGTGCTATAGGCTATATTTTTTTAAACAGGAATCAACATGGCGTCAGACGCCATTTTGTCACATGATTCAATTCCTATTATCCCCATTGCAGATGTAGTCTTATTTGCTGTAATTACTTGATAGTCCTCCCTGCTCCCACCCATCTCTTCTCCTGTCATTCCCCCCTTCCCACCCTCTTCAAAAACCATATTCGCATAATTTTATCAAATATAGGACGATTTCAAAAATTCTTTCTGATTTTTTTTCCAACAACATTTTACTAGTTCCCCTCTCCCTCCCTCCTCTTGGTCCTCCTTATTAGTAATAGTTGTAGCTATCTCGTTCACAAATATAGAGCCATTTCAAAAATTGTTGTGTTCACGGTTTAAGATTTTTTTCAACACCATTTTACTAGTTCTCCCTTTCCTCTCCCCTCCCCACCACACTCAATGTTTATAGAAAGGCACCTATCTGTTCAATAGTTAGTTAATGTTTCAGTGCGTATATTATTATTAATAGTAGTGTTGTAGTAGTAGAACTTTAGCTCAGTAAAATTTTACTATATCCTCTTTCTTGTCAATCCATCTTGAAAAATAAATACAATAATAAAACAAAACAAAAAAAGAACAAAAAAACAAAAGAGAAACACAAAAAAAAGCAAACAAAAAACAAAAAATGGAGGGTAACACTGTTGGCGTCCGTAAAAAATCTACACGTACTTTCCGAGTAAAGCTGAATGGTAAATATACCGGGTGGGCCAAAAAAAACGGACAATTTTTTTTATTATAACTTTTGAACTGTACAATCGATTTTAATGGGACGAACTGCACCTGCAGAAAATTAATCAGAGTTTTGACTGAATATATTTTTTTGTCCGCTATCTCAAAATCCAACATGGCGGGCGAAATTAAAATGTACCCTTCAAAGATGCTCGTTTATTCTTTTGTTGCGAAAATGTGTTAATTATTTTTTTAAATTAGTAAAAAAGCTGCATTCTTATTACACACAACGAGGTACAAATCAGCAAAATCATTTGCATTTATTTCCTTATAAATTCATTACTAAGGTGATCCGTGCCAATAACCTGATTCGTAAAAATACAAAACTTTATAATTTCATAAGTGCGCTTTGGGCATCAAAACTAAAAGTTGAAGCATGTCGTACATTATTAGGTACCTATCAATTTTGTAACCAATGGCGACTAGTAGGTAAAAGTAGATTTAGCAGTTGGGTATTTTTTTTAAATATAATATCAATTGCTTCGACGATTTCATCCATTATTATGGACTCAGTTTTCCTAAGTTCACGAAATAGGACTTTATTAATTTTAGGATGAAGTTGACTCAGTAAAAAATGAAGAATCCAAAAAACTTAAGAAAAAATCTCTAAGAATTACTCCCGCCCAACACAGAATAAAACGTTCGTATTTGACAATGTTTTACGAAAGACAAGGTCAAAATCAGGAAATCTGTGGTCAAAATAAAACGCATGAAGATCCCAACGATTCCAACATTGATTTGATGTCAAATTTCTCGCCAAGAAGTTTTTCTTCATGCGATGGCACATCCTGTTATTTTAGTGATTGTGATTGCGAAAAGTGAGTGTTTCGACGGTTACACTCAACTTAATTTATATGTTAGTCATATTTGAAACAAGTGAGAGAAGCACTTCTTTTTTTAGAATTTTTGAGAACCCAAACACCTTGGAAAACAACAAATTAGAAAAAAATGGTTTAGAGGAGAACAAAATTGGTACTGGTAGTTCTTTATTCAATCTCAAACCAAATCGAACATCTTCTAAAAACATTTCTATTATCAAAAGAAATTCAAGTGACCTGTCCAGAATAAGAACTCCAAAATTTAACGAGTTCGGTGGACTGGGACCCCAAATTGAACAATCTAAGGTCAGTACAGTCGGATCCAAAAATAACTTCGCAGTAATATTTATACATTTAGCAAAATTTTAGAAATATGGGACCATATGGCCCAACCAAGACAAGGAAGCATAGGTAGAGTTGCGTTTTTGCCAAGTTAGCTTAAATCTGTGTCCTGAAATATTTAAGATGCAACATTTTTTTTATAACCCGTCTATACATAAGATCGGATTCCGGTGAACTGTATAACTAGTAGAGTAAAACAAAGCTGCAAAAAGGGTATATTTTTTATGTTTGGCATTAGTACATACAAAAGCTAAATAATTCATTCGAGGATCCCCAATTTGCCGGCTTCAGAATCCAGAATTAAGCAAAACCTAGTCAATTTAAAACTGTAAAAACTTTTTGACACAAACAAAATGGCGGCGATATTTTATAAATTTTTGTGCGATATTTGTTTCTAATAACTCCTATTAAAGCTCTTTAAACTTACTGAAGAAAATATTAGGTTTCTCAGTCGACACTTCATAACCTATAGACCAAATTTGATTAAAAAGTTATTTTTTCATTCTATAGTTTGACAGAACTAGCAGTGTTACCATGTAGTGAATCAATTTATGCTAAATAATAGTCGTTGATTTTAAAAATTTCATAATAAATGACATATGTCTCTTGTATTCCAAGATGACGGCGTTTTAAATATAAAAACACTAGTATGTTTTTAGTTTGGTAAATTTTTTTACCAAAAGTAAGTTAGTTTTAAATTATAAAGTATAAAGAAAATCCAGATAATTTACTTTTTAAAGATGGCGGCCGAAAAAATAAAAAAAGCTAACGAAAAAACAGGACAAAACAAGACATCTCGTTATAAAAACAAACAGATTTTTTAAAAAATTTCAAACAAGTTGACCATATTTTACTCAATAGCTTTCTTCTGATATATAGTAATAATATAATAATAATAGGTAGGTATATCAGTTTGTTTATCAATCAATAGATCTTGGTACAATTTTGAATATTTTCTTTTGTAAATGTTAAATTTGGTAAAAATGGGTTATGAAAGTGTGTGTGTGTCGCACAAAAATTAAAAGAAGAAAAACTAATTTTTTGAAATACAGCAGTCATTTATTTTTTAAATGAAAGGTGTCAAATTTTTTTACAGTTTTAAATTGAGTACGTTAAGCCTAAAGTGAATCCATTAAATGTAATTTAATTTCTTAGATTCTGAAGCCGGAAAATCGGGGATCCTCGAATAAAAATTTAGCTTTGGGTGTTAGGTACCAACATGCCAAATATAAAAAAAATAGGTTAAATGCGGGAGAGTTGTCGCGGAGGGAGAGATGCCGCTTTTCACGTATTTTAATGATTACGCTATAACATAGGCAACTAAGTTTGCCCATATTCAGAGTTCTTCATTAAGTGAACGGTTATAACATCGGACGTGTTTGTTTTTCTAAAATATCGTTTGGAATCCTTGAATTTACGACGGTAAGGTAAAATTTTCTTAGCAAAATTTTAAGTACTGTCCTAATAAATGTGGTTGTTTGCAATGTGGTAGTTTTTTTTCACATTCGTGTGTTTTATTCAGTATTTTGGGGTTTTGTTTACCGGTGCCAGGGGCGGCTAGTGCATAAGGGCTGCAGAGCTGCAGAACCCCCAAAATTTTCACATTATTTGACTATTTTTCAGCCGCTGCTATTTTTCTCATATAATTATTTTATTTCTAAAATTATTGGAATAGCAGTATATTTTCGGTCCGGTGTTAGTATAGTAGGCCTTCAAATCGCGTACGTGTGTTGAGTATGACGCCGCGCGCCGTCGCCGAAGGCCGCATTTTACAGTCGGTCAAATGAAGTTATTGGCATTGTTGCACTGCTAAATTGCAACACAACGTAGCTGGGCGGCTAACGAGATCGGTGCTCGGCTAGGAACCCCTTCCTTCGCCCCGCACCGCACTTGCTCATGGGTTTAGATAGCGAAATCTAGGCAAAAATAGAGCTGCAAAACTTGCAGTTCCAGTACAATTCCGGGCGGGCTCAGCGTTGCGTGTTTGCAGGCGCATTTATTTATTTAGAAGACGCCAAACGCATGAGCGGGAGGTTATGGTCGTGTTTGTTGTTTGTTTTTGTATAATTGTGTCACAATGAACGTGGTGGATAATTTAACTAATGTAAAAAAATTATCTCTACTTATAAAGAAAAATTGCCCGATATTTTAATAGAAAAGTGTGGTTCAAGCCGGGGAAAATCGTATAAAAGGATTGTTACAAGAGAAATTTTTTACTTTTTATAATAGACACGTGATCTGGAGACTGTAAAAAAATAGCATTTTTTATACCCTATCGGCAGAACTCACAAACTTTACTGTCACGAGCCACCACTGACCGGTGCCATGCCGTATTTTGTTGCGTTTTAAATCTATGACCTTGATAATCAGGTGCGGCATCTCCCCCAACAAAAAGGACAGTTGCCGCATTTTCGAGAAGACCGAAAAAAAATTGAATGGAGTGACAGCGATGATGAACCTCTAGCCAAAAAGAAAAATTAAAACCAGGAACGCTGCGTGGAATGCTTTGAAGTTTACGCAACAACAACTAAAAAAGTGGATTGGTTACAATGTACTAAATGCTTAAAATGGCTACATGTCACTTGCACCATGTATGGTGAAGTTTGTAACATCTGTTCCAGACTCGAATTAAGGTTTTTTAGAGAAACGGTTACAGCGGCGCCTCTTCTATTTTCACGCGGCATCTCCCCCAGCAGTGTGGGAGAGATGCCGACTTTAATTTAAAAAATTTGCTATGTTTTCTTACATATATTTTTTATTTTTGTATTTTAATAAAGTTTAACGCAGTACCTACATACGTACATTGATTCACTTTGAAGAAAAAAATCTCAAGATTTACAGATGTTACAGCTATTTTTCAAAAAGTGCGGCAACTCTCCCGCATTTACCCTATATTGTTTTTACAGCTTTGTCTTGCAATGCCATACAAATTTAATCATCTAAATCGGTCGACCGATATAATGTAACACTAATGTGGTGTATAATCGGTCATATGTAAAACGAGCCTTAGAATTATTGACTTATCCTTCATAGTCCCTTTATAATCATTACTGATAGACTCTTTGTATTACTTTGAGACATGTTCCATAACTTCCATGTCTACTAAAATAATGGGTTCTGCAGTCTACCTGCCAATACTAATTACTTTTGTTTTTAGTATTTTAATGTATGTGTAAATTTCGTATAAAAGTGAAAACTCCCGCCGGTGGGTTTTGCTTTAAATCTAGGTTTAAATTGAATTTTAATAAATTTGAACTACCAAGAAATGGTTCTGAAAATATTTTATATTTATAATTTATAAAATATTAACTCCAAGATTGTAACCACCCCGCCCTGCTTTTCTACCTGTTTTGAAATAATATATTATACAGTATGTCTCCCTAAGTTGGAATCATATGGAAAACTTTTTTATTATTAATTTTAGGAAAAAAAGTTATTCTTCATAAAAAGTTCAGCATTATCTGGAACCTAGAATACAGTTATCAAATTTTTGCAGTGGTATACGAGGTTTGTCAAAAAATATGAGTCATGCTAAAGAGTAAAGTATCTTTAAATTTGACAATATCGAAAAAAAAGTTGACCAGAATTAAAAATCACGTTTAAATATGCAGGTACATCCATTTAAATTAAAACTTCAGATTATTTTATTTTTTACTAATATTTCTATTTTGAATGAACATGTATCTTTTTGATTACGAAACACATGATAACCTTTTAGTATTTCGATGTTTTCTAATAATTTTTTGATATTGTCAAATTTAAAGGTACTTTACTCTTGAGCAAAACTTATATTTTATGACAAACCACGTATACCACTAAAAAATTTTTATGTTTGATGACTGTATTCTAGGTTTTAGATGATGCAGAACTTTTTATGAAGAATAACTTTTTTTTCTAAAATTAATAATAAAAAAGTTTTCCATATGATTCCAACTTAGGGGGACATACTGTATAACGAGTAAAGAAAGTGACATATATCACACAAGTGTATGAAAGTTTTCGCGCAGGGCACCAGCCGAGTACGAAAATTACACTATTGGACGATTTATGTACGCGCTATTTTTCCTGGGACCACAAGATATTAACCCTAATTTTCTTGTTATTTTTGTTAAAATCAAGTTTTTTTTATTTTCCTCCCTAAAGGCCCCTTAACATGGAGCAATAAACTTGAAATGTTTTCGTATCTAGTGACGAAAATAAAAATCAATATGCGTGCGAAATATGCACCTTTCTAAAACCGAAAAGAGTTTAAATTTCGCATTTTCATGTGTAGTTCGGTTCGGTTTTAGTGTTATATACTCATTGTTAAATGTTAAAACCATTATCTGAGGGCACGGCAGTGCCCGGCCAAGTTCGCGCAACTGCTGTATCATCTTTTCTTGAAACATTTCAGCCCATATTTGACCTATCTAAAAATCTTTTGCGGATTGAGCTACGAAACTCAAACTTTACACAGTCATAGATCTTCATACAGCTAACAACCCCTTCAAGTGTCATGGAGTTCCATAAAGCAGTAAAGTAGTTACGAAAATTCAAAAACGTCGAAATTGCCACTCACTCATGTATAGATCATCAAAATTCTACTGTACTTCCAGACATGCTACAAAGCTTAAATTTGGCAGACTGAAAGAAATTATGACCAAACCCTTGGAAAAATCAAAAATCCCCAAAATTTTAATTTACTCCCCTGCCCTATACATGTAAAGTTATATAAAAGTAACATTGCCCACTTCCAGAAACGCTAGAGAGCTGAGATTTGGCAGACTGATAGGAACTATGACAAAACTATAGGAAAAAGTTTTAAAACCCCCAAATTTAAAATTTTTTTTCTTTCCTATAAATGTAAAATTATGTAAAAGTAACATTGCCCACTTCCAGAAACGCTAGAAGCTGAGCTTTGGAAGGCCGATAGGAACTATGACAAAACTATAGGAAAAAATTATCTGAGGACACAGCAGTGCCCGACTTTTCCTGAAACATTTCAGACCATATTTTGGGGGATTCAAAGATTTTTAAAAATCCCATTTAAAGTATGCAAGTGTGCCTGGTATTTTAAGGCAACTGATGATGAGTGCTATGCATAAGGACCACTCATTATCAGTTACCTTATGGTGATATTTTTTAGCCGTTTTCAGTTGAATGTAAAATTAATGTAAGCATACAACATTTTAGGTAGACTTATTAAGGAGAAGACAAAGTTACGGACAAATGGCTAGTCAGAAGAATATCATTAAAATGAAAGAGGTTAAGGCAGTGCAAAATTTAAAAAAAGAAATGAAAAAGAGTAATGATTTGAATATGCCTAACTAATTTAAATATTTCTAACATAAGGAGAGAATATTTATTAACAAAAGATAATATATGTATATTTTTATAGATTTTCGATATTTTATTGCAAATTTCTAATGTAATAAAAAATGCTTATATTAGAATCGACATATTATAAATATGTATACAGTGTGTATCAACAAAAATGAAACAAAAAAATAATGTAAAAAAGATATGATCTCATATTTTGAAGCAAGAGTGTTTTTCTTTATTTGGCTGTTCTTGCTGGTGATTTCTCTCCTCTTATTACTATCTATAGTTTGAGGATGTATATAAGTGGCACCGCGTCATCGCTATGGTAAACCAAATTTTGCGGCAAAATCTAAGTAAAGAAGCCTTAAAAAATTAGTGCTTTACTTTGTACATGCAGTGTGCCGCTTTATATGCGCCAGTACACACACGCGTTTTTCTGTCGCGCGGTGCCGCAGCGTTACCGCAATTGCGGTCCGTGGCACCGGTACACACACGCGTTTTTGTGTGTGCATGTACCGGCCCTAAGTGTTAAGTTTTCATGCGAACATACTGTATAATACTATACGTGGCCATCAGACCTTGGCCATATCCCATGAAGAAAGACTCAAATGTTTGTATTATTAATTTTATCCCTAGCGACCCACACTGTAACATATCAATAACAACAAACCCTTTAAGGTTTTGTTGATATCAATAATGTCATTATTCCTGTGTATTTTTGTAAATTGTGGTTTTTAAGTTACTAAAAAAAAGTAGACAATATAAAAAAGTTAAACAAGGGGAAATAATGGAAACGTTACTTTCCATGAACTTGGAAGATGTCAGCGAGGAAGAAAGGGAAAGGCTTTACAAAACTTTGGCATGGGTGGATATTGACACGCAAAATTTGAAATACGAACAGGTCAGTGAACATACCAAAATACAGTGCGGACCTAAATAGACCCTCCCCCCCTTCTAACTTTTGAACAGAAAGAGATATTAATTTCCGCATGTGTTATAGTCCTAATTATACGCATTTGTATAATGACGTCATTTTTGTTTATCTTTGTTTAGTATATTATAAACCTCGGTGACAATAAACTTTTAAAAAAAAGTTGTGTCTATGATTAATTAATTTTTTAAATATGTGAAGTATCCGTCACTGTCAATCAAAAACATAATAACAAATATTGATTGGCAAAAATATCTACGCCATACGTTTTTTTCTCACCTGGTGACGTCATTACAAATGCGTATAATTTAGACTATAGGTATAATACAATATTTTGCCTATGAGTACCTTTTTTTTCAAAAAATTGAATGTAATTTATAAATAAATATGTCAAATTAGATGGAATTGAAATCTAAACAAAATATTGAAGCTGTCTTATTGACATGTTGCTAAGGTTTCTAAGTGATGCGATAAAGTAATTACTTTACCGCACGCAAGTAGGTAATAGTTAATTACCTAACAAGTGCGGAAAGTAATATTTTATGGCACGCGACGGCAGTTGGCCGAACGACGTGGAGCTGAGTTCGGTCAAGCCGTCAAGGGTGGTAAAGACACTTTCCGCATGTGTTTGGTACAATCATAGAAATTTAAGGAAATGTTTTTGGGTACAATATTTTACCTATAAGTACCTTTTTTTTACAAAAAAAATTAATGTAATTTATAAATAAACCGAACCGAACCGCATAGTGTGCGGTAAAGTAATTACTTTACCGCACGCGAGTAGTTAAGGAGTATTTTTAATGGGATCTTTTTTAAGGATATTTGAGCTAAGTGACAGCCATGACAAAATAACCTAATGTGAAAAACTTGACATACCAATAAAATTTTTAAATTGGAACGGGGGGTATGTTATACCTCTTTTGAAAGGTAGGTACTTTGATTGTCTATGCAGTGCAATTTACCATTTTAAAATAGGTTCATTTTCATTTTTTGTTCGAGGTCGACTCTCAAACTTTTTATCAAGCAAAAAAATAATAATAATTGATTTTTTATGCTTCTTACTTATGACAAAACCTAAAAATAAGTTTAAAAATTTAAATAGGAGGAAGGTATCAGATCCGTCATGGATCCATTTATTTATGTTTAGAATTAAAATAAACAAAAAAAGTTTTGAAAAAATGATCACACAGCACGTTTGCCTATTTAAATTTTTTGACTTATTTTTGGGTTCTGACATAACCTAGAAGCATAAAAATTCATTTTATGATAAACTAAATGAATTTAAAATATTTTGAAAATATTTTTTTTAGTCGACCGCGAAGAAAAATAAACAAAGAACTCGTAGGAAACTAAACCGATTTTAAAAATTCAAAATGTGTTGTATAGAGAATCAAAATACCTTTAGAAAGAGGTATTACATGCATCCCATTCCAATTTAAAAGTTTTGATGTTATGTAAAATTTTTGATATTAGGTTAGTTTGACATAACTGTCACTTAGCTCAAATATCCTCAAAAAAAGTCGCATTAAAAACGGTTTTTACCAAAAATCGATATCTCTTTTTGTTCAAAAGTTAGAAAGGGGTCTATTTAGGTCCGCACTGTATACAAAAAGACGAGAGATGAAATAAAATACACTTTAAAAAAAAAATCACAGATAATTGACTGAAAAAATTTAAAAAAAAATTCAGTTAAGATATGCAAACACAGCACTAAAAATAAGACAGATTTTGTATAAATAAATCATACAATAAATAAACAAGTATAAAACTGGTTATGTTTTAGCTAAAAACACTTTTTAAAACATCGCAACAACTTCTAAGGCTAAAAAAGGAACAAATCGAAGCTATTTTACAAGAACTCGATGACCTTGCTGTTAAGAAAGCTGGAGAAACAATTGAAAAAGATAGAGATCGAGCCGAAAGTGCCAAATCTTGGAAAAGCAGGAGTACTACAATTGAATACGAAAGTAAGAAACAAATTAGATTAAAATTTTATTATTATATCGAACTAAATATAACAAGCAAGATTTTTTTTATTTATAGATTTAGAGCAAAAATACCTTGATCTCAAGTCAAAGTTTAAAAGGACTGCCCACACGAACGAAAAATGCATGATCGAAATCGAAATGGTAAATTTAAATTAAATTACAGAATTGAAAGATAGCTTAGAATATTTTATTTGAAGACCACATTGGCATTTACAAAAACAATTTTTAGTTGAACAAGAAGATGAAAAGGTTAGAAAAAGAAAACAGGCAGCTTGAATCCGAACTGCAAAACCGATTTCAACTCGAAACAGAATCTGAGAACTCAGAATCATTTAAAAATCAACAAAAAGAACTTGCGAGTGTGGTAGAAAATAAAAATTTGCAAATATCTGACCTGCTAAGAGACATTGAGGTAAATACATGTAGTTTATTGTGATAACTTAAAATATAAGTAGACATAGCGAACAAATAAGATTTAGATAAACATTTTTTGTGCAGGACGTAGAAAAAGAAAATCTAATTTTAAGAGAAAAACTATCCTCGGTAAAAGATGAATTATCCAACGCCACAAATGAAATGGTTGGTATGATGGAAACAATCAAGTCGAAAGACATATTAATCCAGGAGCTGAAAGGTAGGCAAATATAAATGCTTATAAAATCAGCAAACAAAAAGAAAACCAAGGAATATTTTTATTTTTAGATTTGTCCGAAAAAAATGTAACAACAATAGAAGATCTTCGAGAAGAATTACAGCTTGTAAAAGATCAAAAAAGCGACTTGGAGAAAGATATTGCTGAATTTTCAAATGAAGTTGAGCAAAAAGTCGACAAATGGAAAATACTTCTTGAAAAGAAAAACGCAGAAATCGAACAACTAAAATTAAACAGACCAAAATTTGTAGAAATATCATCTAAAGAATCTTCTGCAGATGCTTCAGTCCAACAAACGTATCTTGAGCATTTGCAAAAAATAATTTTAGAAAGAGATGCCAAATTAATGGAATTAAAATCTCAATTAGAAGTATCTACTAAAGAATTAACAGAAGGGACAGAGCTTGTAAAAGAAGTTCAAAAAGAAACTGATATTAAAACTAAAAAGGTTAAAGACCTAAGTGACAATTTGAACGAATTAAAAAACCAGTTGCAAAAATCCCACCAAAGATGCAATAAATTACAAGAGGAAGTAAAACATGCGGAAAATGTTGTTCAATTCAAGGACGCTGAAGTAAGTATATTAAAGAGCAAACATATTTTTATAGTTTGGCAAAGCGCTTATCTAATTGTATATTATTTGTTGAATTTTAAATTGTTTATAGATAAAAGAAATTTTAAAATCGCTGAAAGAACAGGGACATGAAGAACTTGCTGAAAAGCTGAAACAAATGCATACTCTTAAAAGCAAAGGAATTTTGCAAGAAAAGCAGATTATTGAGTTGGTCAAGACTGCTAATAAAATGCAAGAAAATTTGGATGCACTTAAGAAGGAAAATTCTTTACTAAGGTACCGAAAGTTATTTCGCGACTTTTTTGTCTTTTTTAAATAATAATTTTTTTAGAGAAAAATTGGACCTCGAGGTAGGCGACGAACTATTTAACATCTCATATACATCAAAAGAAGAAAAACTTAAAAAGGAAAATGAAAAACTAGTAAAAAGTATCGAAAAATTAAAAGAAGAAAAGCTTGAGTTAAAAACTGAAATAAAAAATTTGAATAAAAATATAGCTAGTCTAAGTGATCAGATGATTGATCTAAATCAAAAACCTAACTTAAGTTATGAGTCTGATAAAACACTAAAAGCTGATTCGAAAGTAGAAAAGGAACTGGATAGTCAAATTCGAGCTCTTAGTGAAGAAAATGAAGCGTTACGGAAAGGCCTTCATGATATTTTAGATAGCGTGAAAATAAAACAAGGTAAGTTTTTTAGTATCATAAATAAAAATTAAAACGTTTTCTGTTTTAAATTTTTGGCATTTTAGAAACGTCACCACGGGAAATAAAGTCCGATGTTCTAGAAAAGTTATTAAAAGCTTTAGACGTAAAGCACATATCTGGTTGGTATCACCCAGCAATGAGGTTACAAGCCGAACTTCACACCTTAGAAGGGGTTAACAAAGAGCTCAGAGATCAGTTACAACAATCGAGAATCGAATTGTTGAGTCTTAAAACTGAACCAATCAAGCCCGCAGAAACTACTTATTACAAAGATGATGTTAAAAATAAAAAAGTTTTGGTTGAATCAGAACAGGCAGATATTCTTTTACCAGTTATTACAAAAGATGTTGACAACTTGGAAGAACTGAAGCTTAATATTCTTAAGATGTTAGTGGTAAGTGAAAACAATGAAGAGGCATCACTTCCAATAAGTGATTTTATACTCTTTGTTTTTAATATACAAAACGATTTAATAGATATGACTTATGTTCATATTTTATTTTGTTTTAAATATGTATGCGTTACCACAACATAAAAAACTATAAATGTCAAAAATTTTAGATATTAAATAACACAAATGGAAAACATGAGTTCACAGTAGATCAAGCTGTTAAAAGTATAAAAGAAAATATAAGTATATTACATAAAGATTGCATTGCGGAACAAGCACGTTTAGAAAAAGAATTACAGACTTCCAAAGATGCATATAAGGAATACAAAGAATTAGACAATAAAAAATTTGATTTGCAAAACACATCTAACCCTGATTTAGATCAAATAAATACTATACTAAGAAAAAAGGTTGAATTTATTTTAAAACTATTAGACAATAGTTATAAAAGTTTCGAGGAGGAGAATAATCGATATACACATCTTAAAAATAAAAATGTAAATGAGCAACTCACAAATGTAAGAAAAATTTTAAATCTTCAAACCAAACTGCAAATAGTAGAAAATAAGTTGGCAGTATCAATCGATAAAAAGCGATTTGAAGAAACTAAATCAACATTGGATAATATACTATTAAAATATAGAAAACTTATTGACGCAACCAAAGAAAAAAGTCAAGAAGAATCATTGGAGCTTCAAGTTTTAAGGCAAGTACAAAAAGATCTAAACAGCGAGAATGAAATATTACGTTCGCAGCTAAAAAGCGCACTAACTAATAAATATAAGGAAGCTAGTAATAAAACTGAAGACAAAAAATTAGCTGAAAAATTAGCAGAGACCCAAGTTAAAGAATTAACTGAGAAGCAAAGGGCCAATCACACAAATAATTTATACGAATTAGTTAAGGATCAACTTAACAAGTCTGAAGATAAGTTTAGAGAGTTTTCCAAATATGGGGAAAGTTTACTCCTAAAGAACATAACTCTACAAGAACAGTTAAAAAATGTCGAAGATCAGTTAACAAATTATGTTGAACAAAATGTTTTTAAAGATTTACAGGACAAATACAATCAGCTATTAATGCAGAAGGACGAATTATCAAATCAAATTACAGACCTTAAACAAAAACTCTCTGAAGTTGAAATAAATAATTTGTCAAATAAAACGTGGAACGATCAAAAAGAGCAGGAACTATTTAATTTAAGGCATCAAATTGTAGACTTAATGTCTAGTTCTGAAGATAAAATTTTAGTTGGACAGCTTCATGCAGATATCGCAAGGTATCGACAGAAAGAAGTCGAATTTAATGAAGAAATTAAAAGCTTAAAAAACCACTTCACCGAATTGAAGAGCAAATATGACAAGTTGGACAATGAGCTGGAAGAAAGTAAATCTAGCTTTAATTTGTTTAAAGTACATTTAAATAAGAAAAATAGGTAAGAAAAATCATTGGTTAGGGCAAACCGTTATTGTTTTGTGTATTTTTAGTTTTAAATGTTTTAAAGTATTTTGTTTTATTACACAATTGTTTTCATCATCATTGATTTCAGGGTACTCCAGGATTTGCTTTTTAAGCAAAAAGCACAATATTTTGGCTGTATCCCTTTGTGCGTTGAAGAGGCTTATATCGAGACCTTAAGGATTATTAGTAAACAGAAGCACGAAACCTTTATGTGCCTTCAAAAAACTAGAGAGTTGGAAAATAAGAAATTGATTTTAAACGAAAATTTAAATAGAAACAAGGATGATGATTCCAGTCAAGATCGTAACAACGTATGTTAGGTTTCTCCAAATTTTTGTTAATATATGCAATGTTTTAAGATACAGTAGATCTTTGTTGACACGTTATAATATGTTAAAAATATCGTACATAATATTAGAAATGTTGACATTTAAAATTTTTTTAGGTATTTCAATTAAGGCGGCAATGTGAATTCAAAGAAAATCAAATTCAATACCTTACAGACCGAATCAAGTTTCAAGATCAGCAAATATTGAAACTTGAAGAAGAACTTTTATCGACATATAAATTGTTCGATTTTAACGGTGAAAGTAATAAAAAAGTTAAGAAACCGAATCTTGTTAAACAAATAGTTTCTCAAGAATACATTGGTCCCGATCAATCACTGGATGTTCCAGATAAAGCTACTGCTGCTCCTACCAAAATTTTAAGAAACGTCGGTTGCCAAATATCAACCGAACCACTGGAACAAAATCCAATCAGAGACAATAACGACTTAGTATTATTTAAAACTCAAGTGTCTAGCTTACTAACAGACGTGACAAATCTAAAAACCAGAATTTCCAATTTGCAATTAGAAAACTCCACTAAAGAACAATACATAAGTCAGATAAAGAGCTCACTAAATAATCAAATAAACGAGAAACAACATAGGATTGCTTATTTGGAAAAAAAGTTAAATGACATTCAGGAAAAAGGAAAACAAATGTGTAGAAATGAGACAGGAGCAGGTGATTGTGCAAGAGTCCAAGATGGTAATTTCGGCGAGGAGGAAATTATATCTTTAAAGGTAAATTTATGATATTGATGATTTAAAGTTTGCGAAAGAGATGTAAACCAGATTATAATCATTCCCTTAAGTCCATTCATAAAAACATTTTTTTTTGTTAAGGCAAGTGTAAAAACACTACAAGAAAACATGAACCTAAAAGATAAAGAGATCATGAGATACCAAACGTTGTTAAAAGATGATAGAGATAAACACAGCTTGGCAGCTAAAAATTTACAACATGAACTGCAAATTTTACAGAAAACGTTAATGGTTGAGAGGCAGAAAAATGAAAGGTGAATCCTCTTATTTTTATCCTTTTTTAATCCTACACTTCAATAATATTACTAACTACAATGAGCTGTTAAACTTTTGGAAAATATTATAAACTTGTATTTTATATAACGATTTATTTATACGTGGTAAATTTTAGCTTAGAGGAAACTTCTGCTATCTCCAAACAAAAATACGCCGCCGTTGAAAAGTACGTAACACAAGTTCACGCCTTGGAACATCATTTGGCTGAGCTGCACACAAACGCTGCTAGCTTGGAAGCAAGACTGCAAGCTAGTCAACAGGAAGCTCATAGATGGAGAATTTTAGCTGCTGATAGGCTCAAAGCCATGGAAGAACTTGGAAGAGAGTAAGTGTAATCAATGCTGTTAGATTAGTTTAACCATGTTCTTAAGAATTTATCTCCTAACGGGTAATTAAGGATTTGTCCTAAAAGAAAACGATATGGGTTTTTACACAGCTGGTTTGGTTGGTTGGAGGTTGAAGCATATAAATCGTATTAGTGATGTAATACTAGCAAAGAAAGCATAAATAGCTGAAAGCCCAATGTACGAAAAAGCCCGATACTGTGTTTTGATCATTTTTAAATTATTTTATATTGCAAATATTGATAATATAAAGAGTATTCTGAATTTTTAGCTTAGACGATCAACACAAGAAAGAGCTTCAGGCATATAAAGAAGAATGTGAGAAATTTATAGAATTTGGCAAAGATAGTCCTATCAATTCGTACAGACATAAGCCGATTTTCGAAAACGAAAGCGTGGAATCTACAACACGAATCGATGCAGACATTCTAAAATTAATTAGGGAGAAAGATAGTAAAATTAGAGAACTGACTAGCAAAGTAAAGCAGGTAATTGGTCATTTTAGGTTAAGTGATTCTAAGCTTCAGCTTAGTTAGCTTAATAATTTGTCAAATTCTTTTGCGTAAGTTCTTTTTAAGTATAGTCCCCCACTTTTTATTGTCATCTTATTTTTCCAACATTTGTACAATACAAAGAAACAGTGCGGTGTTTGCAACGCAGCATGGTTGCAAATAAGTATAATGATTTAATAAACGAGTTTCGTTAGTGGTTTTTAAAGTCTGCTAAAATTCCTGCCTTATCAGACGAGTTTAAGCAATTTCTAGATGATATTAAAAAAGTGGATGACCGTACATCTCTGTTTATCCCCTAGAGGAAGAAATGACGGGCAGATAAAGAGAGAGAGAGAGAGAGGGAGAGAAATTTACTTGAAATTGTTACAAAAACTAAAACAAAACTTTGAGTAAACTAAGACTTAGAATTAGAACTAAGATATTACGGTAAGTTGGGCAAAAAAACCATATCAGATAGGCAATTAAACAATTCAGTAATATAAATTTATATCAATATCCAAAAATAATAAACATAATTCATATTATCACGTAAATGAAGTTATTTGAAACTCGTAGACAATGATTAAGTAGAAACCAAATTTTGGACTTTCATTGTCTCTATTTATTTTAAACACGACTTTTCGGTTAGTAAGTATCTCTAACCGTTTTCATGGGTAAAAAAGATTCGGTCCTTTTTTGGATGTTCTTTTCAAACGGATAGACAGAAACATTCAAACCACTGTATATAGGAAACCTACACACACGGGACAGTATCTAAATTTTAAGTCTAATCATTCTGTTGCTACAAAACAAGGAGTCATAAGAAGTGTGTGTTTAAGAGCCGTAAATATTTGTAGTAATAATGAAGAATTAACCACAGAAATTAACAACATTAAAAAGGACTTAGAACAGAGAATGGTTATTCCGAGAATTTAATAAGCTCAACGATCTCTAAAATTAAAAACACACCAAATGTAGCAAATTCTCAAAATAATAATCCGTTGGGTGTTACTTACATTCCATATGTTCAAGGAATTTCAGAAAAAATAAGACCAACAGCCAAACACGATAAAAGGAAAACAGTATTTAAATTGGGAAATACGATAACGAGTTTTGTAACTAAAACAAAACCAGAAAATAGTAAGAAATGCATTTACCAAATCCCGTGTGAGTGTGGTAAATCATAGGTAAAAAAAAACGCCCCGTTCAGGTTAGAGTAAAGGAACATAAAAAGTACCGAACTGGGGGATATTGAAAAATCCGGTTTAGCGGATTATGCGTGGTCAAATGATCAAAAGATTCAATGGTCTGAAGCAAAAATTTTGCATAAGGAGTCGTATTGGCGAAAGTTTATTGAAGTTTCATTTATAATGCAGAGCGAAGAAGTTTTCAGTCAACCAAGCACAGACATACCAAAAGTATGGAAACCACTCCTGATGAAAAGCAAGCGTCATAGGATTAAAAAAGATGGCAAGTCGTCACACCTAACTATACACCAAGTAGTACAAATAGTAGCCTGTAAACCGGATTGTTTAGTGTTTACATTTGAAAACGGTTAGAGATACTTACAAACCGAAACGTAGTGTTTAAAATAAATAAAGTCAATGAAAGTCCGAAATTTTGTTTTTATTAGACCATGAGAGAACCTTCAACCGATGCAATGGGTATTATAGTTGATTATTTTATTACTTTTAGCAAACACGAACAAAGTCGTCAGAAAGTCGTTACTCTTTGGAATCTCTTCCTTATGACCGAGCTGACGTGGAATACGAATCTGTTTTTAAAGAGAATGAAGTTTTACGAAGAAGATGTGAGCAGCTGGTGAAAAAAGAAGCAGCACTTAAAGACGAAATTAGAGATTTAAAAAGTCAGCTTTTAAAAAAGTACGTTTAAAAAAAGGAATTATAAAAACAAAAATAACTATAAAATAATGTTTGTGATCAATTGCAAATGCAAAACACAAAAAAAAACTTTTCTACTACTTTATTATTCTCGTTTTAGGCCAAATTTTGCATCTCTTAATAAATCTGAGCGTTCGGTAAAGTATCAACTTCAGAAGAAAGTGTCAACCCTAGAAACAGAAATTGTGGAATTAAACAAAAAACTAGAGCAGCAAATGGCAATCAACGAAAAACACAAGCATACGTCCGGAGAAGATTTTGAAAAGTGGAAAAAGCAGAAGTATTGGCAAGAGAATTATGAGAAATACAAGAATAAATTAAAGGAGAAGGAGGAGGAGTTTGAGAAAGTAACGCAAACTTGTACTGGATACAGGTAAGTCAGTAAACTAGTTTTTGTTTAACGCAAATACTTTAGCATTCTATTTAATTCTTAATTTTCCTTTTTCGGGTAGACATAATTTCGGTTACTGCGCATACGTCAGTTTTGGTGGTTTTGGAACATACACCGTTACGTCACTACATTATTTGACAATTGTCAAAAGTTTAGGGTTATGTATATTATTTGTTTTCTAAAAACTAGTTGATTGGATGAAAATTGATCAAATTGTGGAGGACCCACTAATTGTTCAATGTAAAAAAAAATTGGAAAGTCTGTAAAAAGTATAATTACCGTCACAAAATGCGCAAGCTATTTTGACAATAAACAGCGCACAACATCACATGTTGAGCAAAAACCAACTTAAGCTTAGCAGACCGGCACCAATCATATTGCAGAGAGTTGAACCAGTCATGGGGATAAAATATCTGATAATAAGAGATTTTATTCTTGCTGTGGTATCCCGTTTTACCCCCGTATTCCATTTTGCCCACTTTCCCCTACGAATACGCTAAAGTACCGCCATTACTTGCACTTCTTTTAGGCTATTAATTGAACGCTTAGAACGTGAAAAGCTAACCTTAGAAAACCGTAACAAAATGTTTGGCAACGTCACAGTTTATCCATCAAATAACCGAGAAATCCAGATTCTACAAGTAGAAAATGAACGGTACGTATAAATAACTTATTTGTATATTTGCCCTAGTTACCCGTCCCAACCAGAGGCGGATCCAGGGGGGGGGGCAAAGGGACCCGGTCTCCCCCGTTACCGACAATATACTTTTTTTTCGTTCGAGGGAAAAAATACCATTGCATTAATCGCAATTTTAAATTAAATTTTACCGCAACATATAATTTTTTTGATAAAAATCGCTTAATATTCAAAACATTTTCGCATTTTCCATGCCTGTCAATTTTTATTCCAGACCTAAGACTTAATAAATACAACAATGATAAGATATATTCTGGTTTTTTTCCTCGTTGGCCCCTCCCCCTCGGAATCCTGGATCCACCACTGTCTCAACCACAAACCAAACAATAAACTTTTTAATTAAGAGATGCTACACTTTGGCTGATACGTTGTTGTAATTAGCCACTTGAGGTTGATACACACTTTGTAAAGCGTTGTCGTTGGCGTAACTAGGAAATGCTGCATTCTTATTGGTCAGGTTTGTGTTCTAACAGCTTCCTACGACGCTACATGAGATACACACGGGTTGGGTGCCGTAAAGTTACACGTTGTCACCTGTATGCATTTTAGCCAGCCCCGTAGGCACAGTACCAATAAACTTGCGGAATTTACCCATATACGTAATATTTTAATACTCCCTGTTACCAATTTACACAATAACTGGCGTTTGATGCAAACATTCAGAAATAATGCGCCGATGATTTGACGTAGCGAATACACGAGTAAAATAATATGCATGCTATTTTAAATATGTTGCATCGTAAGGTACCGTGGGTATTGGAATAATACGTCCTATATGGAAATAATATGCATATGTGTTTGGAAGCAACGAAAGGACATTTTTTCTTATGGATCGCGAGAACTTATGTTGGCATCATGCATTGGCAATCACCGTGGGTATTGGAATATTATGTATATGGATTTACCTCGTTACGGAAAGGATAACGCGATATGAAGTGTGTCCACTTTAAGTGTATATTATTGTGATCTCTTTAGTTTAACAAAGGCCGTGGAAGATCTCAGTCTTAAACTGGAAATGCAGCAACACCATTCTGGAGGTCTAGGCGCCGCTATGTTGCAGGAAAAATTGGAAAGCCAGGAAAGGAAGATTGCTGTGTTGGAACTAAGCGCTAAGGTAAGTGACAAAATGAATTATAATGTAAGTCTAGTTGGTCCCGGTCAAGTTTGCACAGAAAAGAGCCCTTGCAAGGTGCAAATTAATCCTAAACATATTTATAAAATTTTAAAAATAAAATATATATTTGAACTTTCACAAATATGAAGTCCAACATAAATCTTGCCAACATTTCGACAGGAGAACTATTTCAAAACAAACTTCTTTTATATTATGAAAAATGTGAGTACATGTTATTGAGGGGGAAGGTTCAAGTAAAAAACAAGCTACGAAATTTCAAAATACTTAAATTAATGCTGTAAAAAATACTTAATACAAGCTACTGAAGACAGTGGCAAATATGGAAAGTTTCCTATTTCGTAGCTTGTAAATTTCTCTCTCTTTCTGATGTGTAATGTCATTCAGTAGTCCAGTTGTCGACCCTTACCCTCAGATGCACCGTAAAAGGGCTTAGCTAATCCATTTTGCATGTGAGCAACAAGGACAATCGCGATTAAACCCATAATCGAGCTTAAGTGTTTACGGTACATCTGAGGGTAAGTAACTGTAATATTTGTTACTAAAAATAATTATTTAATGACATTTATATTTTAAATTTATTACAAAGTTTCAGTCACCCAAAACTTGGAGCTACAAGTTGCTTCGAGCCAAACAAACTTGAGGCTCACCAAATAGCACTGTTAAAATTGTCCAAAAGGACAGTGCCAAAACTTCAACAATCAAATCGAATCGTCACCCATTATTAAGCCTCTTGAATTCAATCCACAATCCACCTATAGGAGTTAATATTATCCCCTTGGTTTCCATTTTTAAGGGTTGCTTTGTCTTATTACTTAGCTTTAACTCGAAATTCAGTACCGTTAGGGCTAGGGCTATTTTGGCTTGTATCATCGCAAATCTCATTCCTAAAATACAAATTGTTTTTAAGAAGCCTTTTAAAGTCATGCAGAATTAAGAAAACTTTTCTGGGGTCTAACAAATCCGGAAATTATCAATCTCCATGAATATAAGAAATCTTCAGATCTTGGACACTTAAATCGGTTTCAGTGCTGGATTAATTTTTTACGCTAAAGAAATAGCATTTAAGATATTCTTTGCAATTAAGAATGAAAAAAAATCTATTTATTTTGTGTCGTTGTTTTAAATGATTTGCTCTTAAATTTACCTATACAATTGCGTGGGCCCAACCCAAATGGCATCCAAGTCCCATCAAACATTTTTGACTTATTTACTTCGCTAAATCTTTCGGGGTCAAATTTTTCCGGATCAGGAAAGTACTCTGGGTCTCTGTGCAGTCCAAAACACGGTATTAATACAGATTGACCTTTTTCAATAAACGCGTTAGATAGTCCCGGTATTGGATATCTTTCTGTGCATTTTCGCAGGAATACTGGGGCTGGAGGATATTTTCGCATCGTCTCTAAAACAGAATAATCAAAAGGATTAATAGATTAATATAAATAATATAATAGGCTCATAACGTACTTATTTATGGTCCGACGTTGGCATAACAAGGTCTTTAAACTATTTAAGATTTATTCTCTATCTTATTATTATTCGATTGTTTGTAAAACGGGTTCACTAGTGTTTATTACATGATGATACCTAATTTAACACAATCGTATTTGGGAACTAGCACAAGCAAAAGATATCAGTTCGTGGAATTAAAAGGTAGCAGGTCTACTATTTATATAAGTTCTTCTGGTGTGCCCCAAGGGTCAAATCTCGGACCACTTCTTTTTATTATTGCCTTCAACAAAATTATTTCTAAGGTAAAAAATGTGGAATCATTGGCATTTGCCGATGATTTTAAATTATTTGTTGAAGTTTTCTCATTGGAGGACCGTGAAACACTTCAAAGTGAATTTCTATATTGCGAGGAAAATGGTTTTAACTTAAATTTGGGTAAATGCTTTTGTTTGTCTTTTAGTCGTAACAAAAACTTAATTGAATTTGATTATACAATAAATAATGAGAGCCTAGAGCGTGTATCTGAACAAAAAGACCTAGGTGTAACCTTCGATGCTAATCTTTCATTCTCATCACATATTATTTCTAAAATTAGAAGTGCCCAGAAAGTTGCTGGGTTTATTTGTAGAAATACTAAAAGTTTTAACATTGACGTAAGCATATACTTATTCGACAGTCTGGTATTGCCGTTATTGGAATATGGAAGTGTTATCTGGTTCCCCCCAATATGACATTTGGATTGGTAT